>PVIJ01000846.1:0-207500 GCA_004024925.1 Scalopus aquaticus
CACACACACACACACACACACACACACACACGCACACACGGAGCAATTTGAAGTCTGGATCTACATACAGAACTCAGCCCCTTCCCAATGGGAAACGGGGTGCTGGCAGTCGATGCTAAGCAGTGGAGCACAGTTAGTGAAACTATCACCTGTACAACACCTGTATCACCGATACAACAAAGACGGAAGCAAATGCCCTGCAATCCCAAGGAACTGTTGGTGTTGGCTGTTAAAGAAATAACCATGATGACTATAAGGACTGGCATGTGGGGTGGATGGGCCTCAGTATACTGGAGGATTTGTCGAGAGAATATGACAAACTGAGGTCCTATGACATTCAGTTCAAGTCATAGTGCGACAACTGAATCTTAGAAAATTGTCATTTTTTGTAGTCACATGGGCTGATACTGTTGAAAATTAACTAGAAAGTTTAATTGTGTGGATTGTTTGATTATGGCTGCTAAATTCACAATGTTGCCAAGTTTCTTATGTTCAGGTTTAGGGCACTGAGTGGGGAAGAATGGAACAAAACCTGGGGTGAAAGTATCTGGTTAGATTTTGATAAAACTAACCATCTTCAAACCCTAAGGCATCCTAAACATCCCTTGTCACTGCGAGCATCTTGCCCCGTGTTACCTGAAGAGAACACTCTTTGCTTGAAACCCCCGCCATAACCTCATTTGGGTCAAATGCCTTAAAAGTGCATGTTAACTCGTCTTGAGACCCACCCCGAGTGTCCCTACTTACCATTAATTAACCCCTCAAGAGGATTAATCCTCAGCACCTCCAAAGAGAAGCAGAACACAACCTGGCGAGACACAGCTTAACCTAAATTAATTATAAAGTTTTGCTGATAGATTAGCAAAAACCTGGAGAATGGGTATGGGAGTGGATTTTAAGGGTGTTTGATCTACTGTAATTCTGGAGTTTATTCTCATATTTTTTACAAGAATTTCTGTTTTATATACTTTGAATTTTGGGGCCTAATCCACAGCTGTTTGGGGGGCTAATGTACAACTTGTTTCTCTTGTGGTAATTGCTTTAAACTTTGAGTATGAAGTTAATATTCTCATCTCCATTTAGTTAGTATTTTTCTGTTGTATGTGGTTTTCATTCCTTTTAACTTTTTAGTGTCATTTTTATTTGGGGGGTATTATAAATAGCTCATAGCTTTGCCTCCCCTTATGTGAACGCAGTATTAGTCACTGATGTGTTCGGATTGACTTGCCATATTTTTATCATGTTTCTTATTTCGTTCCTGCCTTTGATAATTTTTTTTGTGTGCTTGACTTTGTTCTTTTTTCTGATTTTTGTCTAGTGGTTCAGCCCCTTACACCATGTTACTATTAGTTAAACTTGACTTTTTGACGTGTATCTATTGTCTAAAGTTAATATTTTTCTATCCTCTAGTTTATCAGAATCTATAGATTCCTCCTGCACAAAATATTTGCATGCCTCCTATCCCTTCTTCTATTCCATCCACCGCTCACTCTAAGATAATATCAGATATTAGTTAATCATAGGGTTATTTCCATAATAGAGAATTTTCAGAGTAATGTTTTAGTTGCTTTTTTGGTTGCCATTGTTTTTGTATTCCATGTCTCACTTTGGGATTTTTTTTTCCATCAAAAAACATTCTCCTATTTCCAAAAGTGTCCTTGGGTAATAAACATCCCGTCCTTGTGTGTCTGAACTTTTTTTTCCCTCTCCTTTGAATGTGACTTTCACTGTTTGTCCTGCTGATAACTAAGACTTAGGTTAATGAATATGAATTTGTCAAATTTGGTTTATATATTGAAGTCATTTTTAGACCTACACATTCTTTGTTGTGATTTGAACTTTCTGAAAAATCATTGAGAAAGCTTTATTATGGTAATGCTTTTTGTTTGAAATTTGTCTTGCTGCTATTTATAGAAGCATTCGAATATTTCTTAAATTTTCAGTCTTTTAGAATCTTTAGGTTTAAATGTAACTCATACATTTGCATCTTTCTTTTAAAAATAGTATAACAATTTTTATCTTTCAAATTAATGTTTAAGTTTCCCTAGTTTTTAATTTTGAAACATTTCAAATGTATTGAAAATTTGCAATAAACATCAGTTAGATTCACTAGTTAATACTTGGCTGCATTCTCCATATCTGAGTATGCTATATTCTCTCTATAAATGTTTCTATACAAATGCATATGTGTATATAAATAAAATTATAAATGTATGTGTGTGTATATATGCTCATTGGTACTTTTTTGAACTGTGAGAGTTGAACCTTTAAAGAATATGGCTATTCTCCTGCTACTAAGTAATTATGTACACTGAAATTTGAACACTGATACAATGTTATCATCTAATGTATGCCCACATTCAGATATTCCCAGCTGTTCCAAGGTCTTTCTAAAATTTCCCCCACCCAGGCCAACCAAGTGTTATGAACTGCAGCTAGTGCTCGCCAACCCGTAGTGTCCCATGATGCAGAAAAGGTCTCTAGTCTCTTTTCCTTTATTTTTTACTTATCTTCCTGCTCCTCACTCCCACTTCCTTTCCCCTCCTTCTTTCTCTTTTGTCTAGTTCAGTTTTGTAGGGTATCGTTCTGTTTGTATATGTCTGACTCCACTTCAGGATTAGAGCTAGGTAAGCATTTTTGTCAGGAGTACTATATAGAACAAAGTTGTCTTTCCTCAGTGTGGTTTATTGGGGGTGCCTGAGACAGTTGGTCTCAGTATTACACTAAATTTGGTCACTCAGTTAAGGCAACATCAGATTTTGCCACATCTTTGCTCCCTGGCAATCTATCCAATGTTTTATTATCCACCTGTGAAGTTTACTGTTGGGAAATAATGACTTTCTATTTCTATCATTCCTTTTACACTTTTAGTTGGCATTCCTCTCTAAAGGAAAGCTTTTCCTTCTCTCCCCTCTTTTTAAAAGAAAATTTTTTTAGGATCAGGGTGGATTCATGAATCATTTTGTTCTCCAGTATTACCATCTATTCTGGTCATTACTCATTTTGCTGTTAAATTTTCCTAGGTTGGCCTCCGTAAGTAAGCTCTTGCAAACTTGCTCCCCTCAAAGGATCCTGTGTCCTCTTGGTGGGACCCCTCAGTTCTCCATCACTTATTTATTCTCTGGTACAACAAGATCATTCAGATTTCCTTAGTAATTTCACAGTCTTATCCAGGAAAACAGTCATTTCTCCATGATGTCCTATGGTTTCTTTTTATTGGAGGACAGTATTTAAAACTAAGATCTGTGTGCTAGGTTTGCTTCTTGGTACAGAGATGTCATGGCTTGTGGCCTTTCTGAAAATGCACTAAGAAACCTCAGGTTTATAGTGAGGGCAACCAGGGGTTTCTTCTCTCCTGCCCACATTCAATATTTGTACCTCTTCTCCCACAATGAGAACACAGGTTCTCGAAAATAGTCTTGTAATGAATTCAATGTATTTCACAGCTCCTTTATCAACAAAACTACTAAGTCAGGTTTCAGATTTCCTTGGGTTTTCTTTTTGTCTTTAGTCTAAACAATACTTCATTGAGGGTCTATTATAAGAGTAGGGTGTTCAGAAATATGTATCCATATGATACATGGTCAGGTTCTTTTGTTTCTATTTGCTTTAGATTTTGTAGTTTTCCCAATGCTTCTTAGAACTTATTTTTTGAATGCAAAAATTATTAATATTGTTCAAGAGTTAAACTATATAAAAAGGTATATTTAGAAGTTCCATTCTCTTCTCCACTCCAGAGATACCAACCCCCTCTACTATCGAGTGCCATTCAATATTTTATTTCTAATTTTGATCTTTGTGTTTAATTTTGCAAAAATAAAGTTGGGTATTTTTTCTCTTTGTACAAAAATGATATAATTTTTTATATCTTGCTTTTTCATGTAAAAATATGTCTGGGAAATCATCCGATATTTGCTCATAAAGAGTTTTCTCACTCTTTTGTACATGTTTCAGTTAAATTGTGACCACTGTTTGATTTGTGTTTAAATCTAACATCCTATTTTGTACTTTATACTTATCCTGTTTTGTTGCACTCTTTCCTGTCTTGCATGTCTTTTAAATTTTTTTAAAGATTTATTTATTTATGCATACAAGAGCTGGGGTGTAGGCCAGAGGCATGGGGTGGTGAGAGGATTCACCAGAGACAAAGTGGGGAGCAAAACAGGCAGATTGATTGAAATACACTGCTGAGGGGAGCAGCAGGCAGGGCAGAGGTCTGCTGTGCCATGTGGGAAGCTCCTTCCTGGGTTGGGAACCGAACCTGTGCCACAGTGGCCTCTGATAGCCCCACAGTGATGCGCTTAGCCCGTTGCACCACCAGGGAGGCCCTGTCTTGCATATTTTAAATTAATTTTTGTAAATCCATTTTCCTCTAGTTTGGGCAGTCTAAGTTCTTTTTTCTACTCCTTTCAGATGTTTCCTAAAAATTACAACCTATGCCAATGTCTAATTGTAATGGGTAACATTATCTTTCTTCTAGAAAATACAGTAGTCTTGCTATATTTATAAGTCACAAAGCCTAGCTTATGCTTTTAATACATAGATGAATTCACAAATCCTTTTTATGATCTTCAATATTGGGTCTGTTTACTTCTACCTGAATGGCATCTGTTAGATTTTGCTTTGAGTGACAAATTCTATTTTGTTTTCTGAAAATACCTTTATTTTTACTTTGGAAATGTTTTCACTGGAAACAGAATTTTAGGTTGATAATGGTCTTCAAAATTCTAAAAGAAAAGGCCATTCTATTATTTTCTGGCTTGTTGCTGTCTGACACTCCTTTGAATAGAATCTGTTGGTTTTTCTTGAACTTCCTTCAAAAGTATCCCTGTTATCTTTTATTTTTGGTGTATTTGCTAGGATGTGTCCAGGTCTGAACTTATTTTATTCTAACTGGAATTCTTCAAGCATCATGAATCTGGATTGATAACCCTGGTCAACAGTGAGATCGTTACTGACTTAAAAAGCCCCTAATCTCTAGTATCTTGGTGTGCTGAACATGAACATAACCTTGAAAATGTTTTATTAGTTCTTGCTTTGAAGATATTTCATATAATAAATTTTATATGTTTCATCGTACAAATTTCTCCAGTAGGACTGCAGCAACATCCTAAATCAGCCTAGAATGATGTAATATTGCATCACATTGCATAATACCATCATGCACACATCATGCAGAGTCGATGGCATCATTTTCTGATGCAATGCAATACTACTGCCAGGTGGCTGCTGAAGTAAGCTGATGTCAGCAGGGCACTATAGAAAGCCCTGTCGGAAAGGTTGAGCATTGAAAAGATTTCAGACTTTGTGGGAGACAGTTTAAGCTACTGTTCCATAGAACTGTTATGATTTTATTCGTTTAGGCACAATACAGAACAGTAATACCTTGAAAGTGCGTTAACAGTGTGGCCAATTTCTGCTCTATTTGTGGGGAAGTGACATTTGCCAACCAGAAGAAAAGTATCACTTCTCAAGTGAAGAAGGCTTATCATCTTTACTTCGGATGCAAGGTTGGTGACCAAGACAAGCCTTGGGCCCCGCATATATGCTGTGCTACATGGACAACACAGCTTTCACAGTGGTGAAATGGCAAAAGACCATCCATGCCATTTGCAGTCCCCATGGTGTGGAGAGAGCCAAGCAACCACATCAAAGACTGTTACTTCTGCTTGGTTCCTCCTCTTTCTGGCAGAATAATGAAGCAAAAGGAGTCGAGAATAGTCTACCCAAACGTTCCGTCTGCATTAAGAACAGTTCCACATGGTGAGGGACTTCCTATTCCAGAACCTCCAGCAGAACGTTCTCTTGATTCATCTGATGAGGACAAGGGTGAGCTGACCTGTTCTCCTCCTGTTCCATCAGCATGCAGTGATCCAGATTTTCACTGTGGTGCATACATTGCAAACCCACACAGACTAACAGAGGAAGAACTAAATGACCTGGTGATTTGGACTTATCCAAAAACAAGGCACAATTGCTAGGATCAAGACTACAACAATGGAATTCTCTAGAAGATGTTACAATTACTTTATATTGAAAGCGCCACTAGCAGTTGGAACCTTTCTTCAGAAAGGAAAGTACTCTGGTATTCTGTTCCGATATTGAGGGCCTCATGACTGCCTTAGAAATCACTCATGACCCACAAGAATGGAGACTATTTCTAGACTCTTCAAAACTGAGTCTTAAGACTGTGCTTTTGCATAATGGAAACCGTCTTCCATCTATTCTATTCCTGAACAGCTGTACAAGAGACAAGTGAG
Source organism: Scalopus aquaticus (assembly GCA_004024925.1). NCBI lineage: Eukaryota > Metazoa > Chordata > Mammalia > Eulipotyphla > Talpidae > Scalopus > Scalopus aquaticus. Next base: position 6,261 of record PVIJ01000846.1, read on the forward strand.
GAAATCAAAGAAGTAGTCTATGACTTGATATTTTACGGGTCTTAACTGTAGGCCTATTACTACTGGCATGCATTTCATGATGTAAACATCAATTTATTGCAGATTACAAAAAAAAACTAGAGCCAAAATTAGAATGTGCCTGTCATATTTGTGTTGAGCACATACAAATTGATAGGAAATGACTAATTTTATTTTAGTAACACGACTTTTGTAAAAATTTGTTGACCAATGTAATGGGAAATTCCCAGTTACTGTCTCTTCAAATGTGATCTCTCTCCCCACCCTCCTTTTCTTTTGTCCTTTTCTTTGGGGACCCCAATTGAAAATATTTGCTCTTAGCTTTTAACACTTGACATTTTGTTAACTCTTTTCTGCTTCTCTCTCTGAATCACATTCCGGATAACTCCTTTTAATTATTATCCCTGTTTATTAATGCGCCTGTTCGGCAATTAACTAAGATAATTTGGATAATCACATTCTTTAATTGTAGAAATATTGTATGGTTCTCTTCTTCTTTTACAAGCTCTTTTGTGAAAACCTTCCTTTTCCTGAAGGTCTTCAACAATATCATATCTATTAAATATAATAAGCTGAGTTCTTCTAGTCAGCTTGGATGTTTTGTGGATCTTTGTGTGTGCACACATGCATGTGTTGATGCATGCCTACATGCGTACTTGATTCTTCTTTTTCTCCCCCATAGTAATTTATTTTTAGGGTTCCTACTCATTACAGATTTCAGACCATAGCTCTTGGCACTGTCCCCAGGAACAGGTGGAGAAATAGAACAAAGCTACGGTCTTCCAGAGAGCATTTGGCATTGCTTCTGCTTGACACTTGAAGGCAATTCCAGTCTAGGACGATGCCAATCGTAGTTCAGAACTTGAGTTCTGGGTCTATCTAGGATGTAGGATCTCACAGGAGCTCTAGACTCATCTGGTTCATCCCCAACTTTGGGACCCAGCCTATTGAGGGACGAGTCTCTAGAGATCCACCTGTGTACATTTGAGCTTTGGTAAGTCTCCCTTTTGTAGACAAAAAATCATTCAAATTCAAGGTCAAATTTAATGGGAGTCACAGATGCCCTCAGCACAAAAGTGGATTCTGTGCTAATTTATCTTGAGAGTTCCTTTTGTTCTGGTTATTTTGAACTATATTATTAGCTCCTCTTTAAGAAAAGGCATATTCATTTTGCTTTTACTTTTTAACACTTAGCCCAGAGATTTTATTTTTGTTTTAAAGAGTGTTGTTCAAATCTCCAAACCCATTCTTATAGAGAACCCTAAAGTCTTACTTTCCTTTGACTATTTTTGACTGCTTTCTGACTTTTGGAGGGTGGGTAGTCTTTAATTTTTGGTTTGCTAATAACATTGCTATATATGTATAGAATATAAATAAAATGAGACAATGAAGTGATTTTGAGCTAGACAACAGAATAACTGCTTTATAATTCTTTAAAACATCCCCAGGAGATGGTTAAGAGTTGGTGGTGGCTATTTTTTCCCCCATTTTATGTAAAAGGAAATGAGATTAAGTAACATTATTAGGGTCATAAAACTAGCAGGTGTCCAAGTCATAGCCTCAGGCCAAGATCTGAAAACCACAGCCTGGGTTCTTAACCACTTGATCCTGGAAGTCCCCATTTATAGCAATTTAGAAAGTTACTCTAATGAAAATCATTAAAGATGTAATCACTTAGAACTCACTTTTGACTATGTGTGCAGATGCTATAATCACCACGGTGTGGGTTGTCAAAGCGGTGGTCCCCACCAGTCCTGTGCTCGTGTCTGTGCACCTATGGAGCTGCACCTCTCGTCTCAACCCCATCAACACAGACACCGGCAGATCTTAGCCCAGGCAACACCATCTCCATTATTTCCTCCCCCCTCCCCCCCGCAAGACAATTGGTATGGAAGGAGGCAAAATGCCCATTTATTAAGTGTGCCATTATGTTGCAATCTTGTGTTAACTGTCTTAAATACGAGAAGCTATTAAGGTTATACATTTTCTCTTTATGACTTTGTCGGTTCTCATAGGTTTTTATATGAAGTTAGAATAGTGGTCATGGATGTGGGGGTTAGAACTGAGCTGCCTGGTGTATATTCTGACTCTGCCACCACTTCGTATATGATCTTGTGCAAACTATTTGACCTATAGGTGCCTCAGTTTCCTCACCTGAAAAATGGAGATTATAGCATCATAATAACATAGTGCTATTATAAGGATTAAATGTCAAGTAGTTCAGACAGTGTTGGGTGTTGGACACAGATAACAATTGAATGCTTATTGTTACTAATGCTTATTGGTAAGAGATAATTAGGGTATTTTTTTTTGCCCAATAATTTTTTTGTTGTTAAAAATTTCAAATAGTTAGGATATTCATGCTCATTTTTCTTTTCTGCTTATTGCCAGTCTTACTGCATATTATAATTCTTAAAATGACTTCAGTAATCTAATACCTAAATAAATTTTGTTCCAGAAGCATTTGAGAATATCTGTTTTCTAATGAGTATAGTCATATAGATATACATCTCTTTAAATCATCTGTGTTAATGTTAATTTTCTATGATTTTTAGTCTGCTAGATCTGAAAATTAGGCGTTCTTCACAATATTACTAGATACATGCATGCTGGCTTTATGAAAAACATTGCTTGGTCATTAATGAATTTTTCTCATTTCTAGTGTAGGGAAAAATTATCTACTCAGTTATCCTTTTTTCCTCTTCTTTGCTATTGTTTTTTAGAATCTCTTTTTAGAGTCAAATTGTAGTTTAAGAGTAGGCAGTTCTTTATAGAATCTGGGTAGCCTGGATGGAGCTGTGCTCTCTGTCACTGCATCAACACCAGGAGAAACAGGACTATCATGTTGGACGCTGGAGTGAGAAATGGGTGGAAACTGACATGATTCAGTTGCTCTCACTTATTTTTAAGCCGTAGTACTTCACTGAGTTGGAATAATATAGCAACTTTATTCTTCCTCCTGGCAGCCTGAGGAGCAAACCGAAAGAACCAACCAGAAATAAGATTTTTCCTGAAGAGATGTGAAATGTAAGTACACCTCCCTGAACCTTATTGGTCAAGGGCAGCCGGCTCTCCCATGGGGGAGCTCTTCAGAGGTTGTTACTCAAGGTCCTAAGAGATGACACTGCAGGCACAGTGCCTGCTTATTCTCGGGCTTCCAAGAGAATTCCCCCTCTCCACACCACAGATGAAGTTGCTAGGCAGCCAGGAGATGAAAGGATGAAAGTGTGAGAGGATGTGACCGTTTTCTTGCAACTCTTTGTCTGTTTCTACCTACACAGAGCAAAGCAGCTTTCCGGTGGGGATTTATCTTCAAAAGCAAAGCATTCTTGTCTTTGTTTCTCTGCCTACATTATTAGTATAAATGGAAAGGCCTGGTTTTCTAAGGCTACAGAATCAAGGGAGCACAACCTCCACATTTAACTGCCTGTGCCGAGCCTCCTGCCTTGAATGCCTTCCCCTTCAATCGAAGGACTTCCAAGGTTGCTCAGTGCAGGGCTGGGTACTCTAACCGGTGGAGAGAGTTGATTTGCTGCCAGACTGTCTTGCACAGCTCTGAACTTTTATTCCCATGAGGGTATGGTTTTTCATTTAACAATGACACCCTTGGTTTGCCATCAGATGGATTTGTCTTTTTGAACTGTTGATCCAATAGTGGCACTGGGTTTGTTCTGTCCTACCCTTGATCTGGCAACTGGACTGCAAGTGAAAACAACTGGTTTTAGAGGAAACATCTGGATTCTGTCCTTTCACCTGCCCAAATCTTATCTGTTCAAGATAAAATTAAATACTAGGGGTGGGGGGAAATGAAATATTACTTTAGTTCCATTCTTCATCTTTGTTTCCCAATACACTGTGCTGTGAATTACAAGGAACTCATGGTAAACTGCCTTTGTGATGACTGGTGAGCATGGTTTATTGTTTGGTTTTATAGATTTCTTTGGGGAGACAAAGTATCAAAGTGAAGACCTTTTATAAAGTAGTTGCCTAACAGCAGTTGCCTAAGTGTGTGTGATCACCATTCTGATTTCACTTCAGATCACTAACTGTGATTCTGACACCATTGTCTATATGTTTGTGTGCATTAAAAAAAAATACAATTCCCCATATCCAGCTCTTAGAATTTAACTTCATTCTGCCACTATCTGTTTGAACATAATATCCTATCTCACAGGTCAAGGACTCTGTCCTTTTAATACTGTCTCCCATATGCCTAACACAATTCAGACACCCAGTTTTTGCCTGTGCTTCTAATTAACCTGCTATAGTAGGTTCCAACAGCTCCCTCCTTGGGTTTCATTCACTGGCCCAGAGAACTCAAACACTTATTAGATTGCCAGTTAATGGTAGAAGGGTATATTTCAGGAACAGTCAGTTGAAAGAGATAGGTAAAGGCAAGGTAAGGGGGGAAGGCACAGAAAGCCCATGTTCTCTCTGAGGGAACTACTCCCAGCACGTCCATGCACCCACCTGCCAAGAACCCCTCTGAATGCCATTCCTTGGCTTTTTGTGGAGGTTTCATTTCATAGGCATTATTGAAATCATTGCCCATTGTTGATGAAATTCAATCTATGTCATCTCCTTTTCCCTTAGATTACTTGGTTGGTTCCACATGCAACGAATCCCCATCCTGAGACGCTTTTACCACAGTCGCTTCATAAATAATAACCAAAGCTACCGTCATTGCTCAGATCACAGGAAATACCAAGGGTTTTAGGAATAAGACTAAGCCCAAATGAAAATTTCTTACTATAAATCACAATATCACAGTGATCAAATCTGAAGTGTTGTTGCTATTTAGCAAAGTGCTTGTCTCCTTGTGAGCAAACCTGCCACCAGTAAATAGTATATTGCACTAGCTTCTCTTGTAGGGCTTGCTTGTTATTTTAGTTTTAAGGGCCTGATTTGGGGTAACTTTCCTAGGTATCTGAGGTCTAAGAATAAGTACTGTCAACATTTACCTCTGTAACTGTTCCTTTTCTATGTCCCATGATTTACTTTTTTTTTTTGATGGACTAGTTTTTAAATACCTATTGACAGCATATAATTACTTCTTACAGGCCCAACAATTTTTGATTGCTTTGAACATCTGTCTCAACCATTTTATATTTCTCATCTAACTGTCAAAGGTCTTGGGTGCCAGCATACTCCAGTCCCCAAATAATAATAGATCATCAGATGATCAAATTAACAGATTCCACTTTCACTTTAATCACTTTGTTACCCCATATGGAATGAAAGAGATTACTCTCTTAAGGCAATGACTTGGGAAACTTGTCCAGTCTGTTGATTAATTTCTCAACCAGCATTTTTTAATGCATGATCAGTATGCCTTTGCACCATTATAAACACAATGGGAAATGTAGTGAAAAAATTTCCCTTGAAGTAGAAAAAATTTCCCTTGTCTAGCCTAGTTGGCTAAGCAGCATATACCCATGTGAAATACTCAGTGAATGGGATGATGGGAGATGAATCAATAGTAAACTACTCTAAAGAAACTCTTCATCAGTGTTTATGCCACACAATTTCATGAAGAACAAACTGGAAAGAATTGGTCTCCCTTGGACTGTTCAAAAGCAGTATAGCTCCCATGTGATTTCAGCTGGGAATCAAGGGGCACTCTTGGTTGCCTCCAAATTTTTGAATACTTGGGAACAGCAGTCAGTGCTTAGGGAGCCTAGGTCAGCAGTGTTGAGGTAACACCCTGCTGTGGTGTGCAGGAAGTCAGCACTGCGGAGATTGAGAAAGGCGGACAACAGCACTTTGTTCTGAGCACACAGGAGGCCCTTTGGGTAGTCCAGGGATGAATGGGGTAGACAGCTGATGGGAAGATGAGACTTGCACTGGCAGGTGGAGGGGGTGATACAGGGATCTTGGGGTGTTAATGTTGTCTCAGTGTTGAGTCTGCAGGATGATACGACCTGTGGACATTTGAGTGAAAGTAAATCTGATTACTGTTTCAAGCTATTTTTCTTTTTGTCAGCTCATCTTAGATTGTTCCCCAGTAAGGTGCTAGGTCTGAACCAAGGGAAGGGCATCTGTGTAACTGTGGTAGGTGTTGTGAGAACTGTGCCACCTGTTTCTGCAACTTATTTGTGACCTTGGACCTGCTTCTGCCTGATGCCAGATGTGCCACTTCAACCTTCCATTTTGCTGCTTCTGAACCTGTGTGGGATATGGTGGCATTTATGGCACAGTCACTTGATCTCCCAATATAAGACACTCTTTCTGTACATGCCAAGGGATATTTCTCAAATGATTTAGAATGCCTTCCATGCCCAATGTATGTGGAGGCCCGGATCTGTGCTTTCTCCTCTTGGAGCGCCCCTGAGATTCAGTCAGACACTTTTTTTCTTACCTCTGATACCACTGAATCGGTGAAATAATATGGCCCAGGCATTAGAAGAAATCATCTGATATAGGAATCAGAAGAGTATTCCCAGGTCTAAATGATACTATCCACAAAATCCAAAGTGCATATCAAGGATTGTGTGTGTGCTTTTTCTTTAGTGGTTGGAGGTTCTAGTTGTAAAAAATTGTCCTTTACTTTGGACTTTGGAGGTGATGTCCTGGAATGCTCCAGAGCATTGGACCCCAAAACTTTGAAGGTGGTAGAATTCTCAATTTTCCTAGGGCTTATTTTCCATCCTGTGGAGTCCACATATCTTACAAAGACATCAAGAATTCTTGTACTTCTAACTTATCAAATCTGACTAGCGTGATGCCGTCGATAGAGTGGATCGATGTGATGTTCTGCAGAATGTGTAAATGTTGTAGGTTGCTCTGGGACCATGGTGTGACAGCAGGAGAATGAGTGCTCTGTGACAAGATCATGAATGTGTGTTGTTGTCCATCACATGGGAATGCAGTCTACTTTGAGCTTCCCTCCTGAATTGCGTGGGAAAGAATGCATTGGCCAGATCAATAGCTGGGTATCACATTTGATAGTTGTGATAATATTCTCTAGTAAAGATAATCACATCTGGCACAATATCTGCAATTGGGGTTACTACCTGATTAAGTTTATGGTAGTCCACTGCTATCTACAATGATTCATCAGGCTTTTATAGGGGCCATTCAGGTGAATTGGATGAGAAGATAAACGGGGTTATGGGCCTTCACTGTTGCATCATTCAAGTCTGAGAGTGACTCTGATCACTCTTATTCCCCCTGGGAAGCAATATTCATTTTTATTGTTTTGACTAAAGTTTGGAGAGAGTATCAGGAGTTCCCATTTGACCTTTCCTACTACCATTATTTTACACCACTATTTAAGGAACTGGTGTTCAATGAGAGTTTTATATGTCCATCCTGCTACACATTTAGGAACTGAAGAAATGACACACGGTCAATCCCATGAACAAGTGGACCCATGTGAGATGTGTAGAATTGTGTCAGAAAGCTGTTATCTCCTGACAGGTGGGTTCATCTTGAACCCCTGCACATAGAGGCCCTTTAAAGATAACCATCTTTCCCACTCTGTGGCTTTCTGAGTAAGTGACCTGAGACTTCTTTTCAGGAAGGACTCTGGAACTCACCGCTCTGTGTGTCTGCTATAGCTTTTTGTCCGTAGATGATTGATGGATGGACCAACCGATACATTTCCCAGCCATTTAAGACTAGCTTGTGGCCTGACTTCTCCTTTATTTCTAAAGATTTTGATATGTGTTTTCTGAAAGAATGATCTTAAATAGCCAGAGTACAATAATCAAAATCAGGAAATTAACTTTGACATAACTCTACTACCTACACTACAGAACTTACTGACATTTTACCAGTTATCCCAATGATATTCTTTTTTTTAAAAGATTTATTTTTATTTTTGATACAAGCTGGGGTGCAGGCCAGAGGCACAGGGCAGTGAGAGGGTTCATCAGAGACAGAATGGGGAGCAGAACAGGCAGATAGACTGAAATACACTGCTGAGGGGAGCATTGGGCGAGGCAGGAGAGGTCTGCCGCGCCATGTGTGGGAATCTCCCTGGCTGGGCATCGAACTCGCGCCGCAGCTACTGACAGATCCACAGTCTCGAATATAAACGCATTGCGTTTATACCATTGTGCCACCAGGGAGGCCCCCAGTGATATTCTTTGTAGTGAAAGAATATCCAAAGTCATGCAATATACTCAGTTATTACATCTCTTTGGTCTCTTTTAATCTACAGCAATTTCAGATTTTGTCTTTGCATTTTATGAAACTAAAATTTTTGAAGAGTACAGACCAATTTTTTTGGAGAATATCCCTCTATTTGGCTTTGTTTGCCTCCTGATCAGATCCAAGTAATGCATTTTTTATATAACTAGCACTTAAGTGGTGTCGTATCCTCCTTGGTGTATCGTAATGAGAGACATGCTATAGCTGAATTGCATTATTGGTGATATTAAGTTTGACAATTTGGCTAAAGTGGTACCTGTTAGGTTACTATTGTTCCTATTATTGCTGTTTTATACTATGTGGCTCATAAGGAGTGATATTTGAAACTGTATTATATTCTATTTTTATCAAGCTTTCATTCACTACTTTAGCAATCATTGATGATTCTTACCTGAATCAAGGTTCTTGTTAAATGGTAGCTTCTTGTTTCATTATTTCATTTACATTTATTAGTTGAATCTACTGCAAGAAAGAAATTTTCCTTTTCTCTTATTTATATCATGGTAGCCCCCATGGGTTTTTACTTTAATATGTTACAACCACTACAATTATTATTTTAATGCACAAATTGTCCTTGATATGTCTATTTCTCTCCTGATAGCTGATTTAGATCATGAAATTAGGTAAAAGATCATGCCTGTCCAATGGGGCAACTTTCTTTTTTTTTTTTTAAAGTATTCTTTTTTTTTTTTTAAAAGATTTATTTATTTACACATACAAGCTGGGGTACAGGCCAGAGGCGTGGGGTGGCGAGAGGGTTCACCAGAGACAGAGTGGGGAGCAGAACAGGCAGATCAGAAATACACTGCTGAGGGGAGCAGCGGGCGAGGCAGGAGAGGTCTGCTGCGCCATGTGGGAATCTCCCCAGCTGGGCGTCGAACTCACATCACACGTTGCTGACAGCTCCACAGCGCAGCACTCAACCAATGGGGCAATTTTCTGCTCACGCATTCTTGGTCTCTTAATTGCCTTAAGCAATACCCCTTGGTTATTTCTGTATCTTGCTGCTGTGGACACAATGGTCCTGTGGGTCTGCACCACTGGCCATCGTTCGGATTTAGCTCCCCTCAGGTAATTGTGACCACCTACCTTCTCACAGTGAAGTGCTGCTCCCAGGCTTCTGCTATATTGGGGTTCTGTGATGCCCACGCACCACTGAAATGACATCCTTTCCCCGTAAGTGAGAGTTTACAGAGGATGGCAGTTCTAAACTTCTTAATGATACCAGCGACACCCCTCTTCCCTGTCCCCCTTTCCCAGCACACTCACATTGTCTGGTAACCAGAATAATCTCTGGGCTCTCAGGAAATGCAGTGGGTTTTCTGGTATAATGGATTATCATAAATCCCTTCTAGCATGCCCATTCCTCTGAGCCTTTAATCCTTCCTCCACAGTTGCCACAGCAGTTCTGGTATCTCTTCTTTAATGTGGCCATTACATTTTCCAGGATTCTAAGGACCATTCAACTGTGGATTAGGAGAAGCCCCTGGAGTCAAATCAGAGTGTTAACCTTTGCATCATGGAAGAGTACCCCCAGATTGATTAACCCTCTCTTATTGAGTTTTATAGTTCACTCCCCTTGACCTAGTCCCCTCAAGATTCTTGTCCAAGCAAATCCTCCCTTTTCTTGCTGGTAGACCTTTGCTAGTTCCTACAGGTCTTTCAATGTATAATCTCACCTGTTGATAAGCTGAGATTTGAGCCTAGTTCTTGGCTCAAGATGGGATGTAGGAACATATCCAGGGGGTGGTGGTGGGCAAGCTGAAGGTCCTGCATTATCTTCAAATAAGGGGCAGTTGCTCTACACTACCAGAAGAAACGACTCTAAGGGACTCAGAAATATGGGGGTTCTGTGTCTCAAGTGTATCTACCCATTACCCCATTTCAAATCTCAGGGTTCTACTTCTCTAACAAAGTCCTAACTTTGGTGGAAAAAACTGGTGAGGACTGATAATTCCTCCTGCTGAGTTTGGGGTTGGGAGACCACAAAAAATGTAACAGTGAGGGACAGTGAGGCCTGATGTCTGCACTAGTCTACTTTCAGATCTTTCATGATAGGTTTCTGCTCAGGGCTTGGCTGAGATAATCTGCATCCACGCTGGAAGATGTTGGCTGAAAGGCCCAGAGTTGGCGCACTCCTCAGCCTGGAAGCTGGCTCCACTCGCCCTTCTAGTGACCCTCCAGCTCAGTGCTCCTCGGGCCAGGCCAGACTCCTTAGGGTCTCGCTGCTGGTCAGGCTCATTGCCCGGTCAGTTCTTGGGTCACAGTCTTCTTTGTCTCCAACATTGTGCTGCTTTCCCCCTCTACCAGCCTTCTGAAATGTAACTTACTTTATTTATTTATACATACGCACACACACACATACATACATACATACATACAAGAACTGGGGTGTAGGCCAGAGGTGTGGGGTGGTGAGAGGATTTGCCAGAGACAGAGTGGGGAGCAGAACAGGTGGATCCATTGAACTACACTGCTGAGGGGAACAATGGGCAAGACAGAAGAGGTCTGCTGCGCCCTGTGGATCAGCTCCCTGGTCGGGGATCAAACTCAGGTTGCAGTGGTTGGTGACAGCTTGATAGCGCTGAGACTTCAACCCCTGCACCACCAGGGAGACCCTGAACTCTAACTTCTGAAGATCTGAAACATGGACCTTTCTGTGCCTTTGCACACTATCACTGCATGCTGTCCCTCCCACGGGATTGAGCTCTGTGGCCGAGCATTTTACCTTAAATGCGACAGGCCTGGGCAGGACTGTCTTCTCTCACCTAACCAGATCGTAGCTGCTGAGTTTACCGTAAGAGTTTTTAATTGGACTATTTAATTGGTTATATGGATACAGGTTTAGTCAGATAGTCCCTTATGCCCTTTGCCCATATACACTTAAAGAAGCTAAAATATTTTTTGACTTTTTATGCTGTTTCTTTGGATATTAACTTCCATATTTCTAGATGTAGTGCTTGCGCTGCTATTTCCTAACTGATTTAACTTTGGGATATGGTTGGCTTTAGACTTTAAGAACAAGAATATCCATCCTGACCCTCTCGCCATGCCATCACCATCATAGCCCACACTCACCTGTCACCCATCCTTGCAACAAATTTCGATCAAGTTTTTTGATAAGCCCACTGTTCAATGTTTTTACTATTAAGCTTATGGAAATAGGCTTATTTTAACCAAACCTTGCAGTAGTCTGCATTTTCATGCTCTTATAAGTGGTTTTCTATTATAAACTATATATTTATATGCATTATATTTGGTATGTGTTAAATATAATGCAGTGTATCTAATGTATTTCATATTTCCATGCTGTGTAACTTGAACTAGTAATTATTATTTTTAATATTCTATGAACCTCTAAATGCACCAAAGGAAGGGCAAATCTTTTAATGCAGCTGAATGAGCTTAAGTTATCACTGTGTCCTTAGAGGAGACCTTCCAATTGTCATTTTCTTTGGCTCCAATGTGAATGTCAGTCATCCTTGGATAACGGATCTTCTTTCACCCCATAATCAGGGGCTTCCCCCAGCGTCTCCCCTAAATCTGGATCCCTTGCTTCCTGGACCTACATCGTCTTTGATGTGCTCCCTTGTTTTGGTGAAGCACAAATGCTAGTAGCTTCCTGAGGGAAATTACAAAGGAGGTTAATTTTTAAAGACCTCATTTATTGGGGAAAAAAAAGAGAAACTTCTATTATGTCCCTAGACTTGATTTTTTTATCTGAAGAGAGAATTCTAACTGGAAGTCACTTTAGCCTCAGAATTTTAAAGGCATTGGAGACAAGTTCTCTGATGTGATAGGAATTTTCACCAATACCCCTGTTAGCAGAACACTACCTCTGACTGCTGCTCTGCTTGGCCCTGAGTCCAGAGTGTCAGCCTTGAGTTGTTGGACAGTCACGTACTGTCCCAGCATCGGGGTGGGAGGGTGTCAGGGGGCTGCTTAAATTGACACCAAGCTGCCGAGAGCTCTCCCGCCATTAGCTCTGCCAGCCACGCCCTACTTTTAGATGTTCTTGGTGCCTCCATTTCTCCGGATAGAACTCCCAGGGCAGTGGTCCTGCAAGGGGACTATTTTATTTCTTGTTTTCTCCAGAAACAGATCCAGTTCACACTTAACTTTCTCTAGTCTCTACATCACATATCTGTACAAAATTCTTGTTCGTATTGTCTCCTCATTTTCAATGTCAATGTTTTAGACTTTAAAAAATTCTCTGTGCTGAAGCTTTAAGCTATCTGAGGAGGGAATGAATGTGTTCAGTTTGGCTTATTTATCGGGAAGCATCTTTTCTCCAAGACTATTCCTGGAGATTCCATCCCAGATTGGTCTCCTTTTTTTCTGCTCTCAACACACTCATGTACTCTGACAGTTTTCTTAGTTTTGTACATGGAGACCTTGCTACCCTAAGTAAAGTGTAGATCTGCTCTCCTACACAATTTAAAATATTAAATTGACTTAGTGATTTTTTAGATTTTTCCAGGAAGTAAGGCTTTTTGTCTTTTAGATGTAACCAAATTTTAAAAAGAATGTAAGATTAGGATTTGATAAAGTTCACATACTGATGTAGCAGTTCATGTAGACTTAGCTCAAGGCCAGCTCAGTCAATAGCCATGAAAACTAGTCTCCAAATCAAACACTTTATACTTAAAATCATGTTTTCAGCATCAACAGAAGAAACTATTTCTCTGAATCAGATTATCGATATTATTTTATATTAAAATATAGATTTTCACGTTAACAAGCTAACATTTTTGCTAAATGATGGTCGATACTGACTTTATACCCTGCTATGCTTGTGCTGGTGAGAAACAGAAGCCTGCGAGGTCAGGGAGATTTTTTTGTTTGTTTGTTTTTAAAGACTGATTTATTTATGCATGCAAGAGCTGGGGTGTAGGCCAGAGGTGGGGGTGGGGGTGGAGGTTGAGAGGATTTACCAAAGACAAGATTGGGAAGCAGAACAGGCGGAGCTACTGAAATACACTAATGAGGGGAGCAGTCGGTGAGACAGGAGAGGTCTGCTGTGCCGTGTGGGAAGCTCCCCGGCCGGGGATCGAACTTATGCTGCAGTGGCTTCAGATTGCTCCACAGTGTTGAGACCCAACCTTCTGCGCCACCAGGGAGGCCCAAGGAAACGTGTTTTTACCTGATTGCAAAATTGTATCAGATTTCTACTGCTCCATAACAAACCATCCCCAAACCTAGTGGCTTTAAGTATTTACACAACATTTATCTCTTCCCATAATTCCAGGAGGTTCTCTTGTTGCTCTCACAGGGCTCACTCATGCAGTTGTACTCAACAGGTGGGTTACCTCAGGTAGGTGCCAGGTCAGTTGCTGGAGGTAGCTGGGACAACTTAGGCTTTTCTCTCTCAACACCAGGAATTCTTTATCCCATGGCAGCCTTGGAGCTGCAGGAGAGCACACTGCAGTGTGTGAGAATTTATCTAACCTTTGCTTGCATCACGTTTGTTGATGTCCCATGGGCCAAAGCAAGTCATATAGCCAAGGTCAGAGTTAAGGTGGGAAGGGCATGGTTACTAGGAGACGTGATTCATTGGAGGTCATCACTGTAGGAATCTTCCATAGAATATAGAGTATGTGTGTATCATAAATATAATTTATATATTACTAAAGATCACTATAAATCTCCACGCTTGTATGTGTAATATAAATATAATTCCTTGAAATGGTTGCACATTTATTTTCGTATGATGGGCAAGACTGACATCTGGCCTTCAAGTCCCAGCTCACTGAGAACAGTGGGTTTAGTGCAGAAAGACAGCCCATTTATAATTCTGCAGCCAGGCCTGTCAGTCACCAGGGCGGTGAGCTGCACCAGGCTGTAATCTGGCATGGGGCGTTTGAAGCTTTGGTCACTGACATACATCTCCTGGCCCCCTTCATTGTGCAGCAGTGTTATCTTGAGCCTCCCTCTCCCAACTCCCACCCCCAGGCTGCAGGACATACAACTGCCATCATGGAGGGCAGTGTCTGGAGGAGTTCAGACAAGGGCCCTTTAAAGCCCCTTGTCTAAAGGCAGTGTTCAGAGTGGGTGGCGTGTGGGTGTATTCCTTGGCAACTTTGTTATCAGGTGATGATGAAAGTAAGATTTCTGATCAAATTTTCTCAGTCACTTCTTAGTAAATTCATAGAAAAGCAACTTTTTGTAAGCTCTGTGAAGGTTAGCATTTTGATTATTTTCTCTGTTCTCAGTGCCTACGTGGTCTGACACTTGAGGTAAACGAGTTGCTATCCAGTGGCAGATTCCCCTGAATGACCTATGTCGGAGTTCTGATGAGGGTCTAGAATCTGTTGACCCAATGGCAGGTCGAGAGACCATTTCAGGATCAAACCCAGGCACCATCACCATAGTTAAGGGGCCTTTAACTGTGGCCATTGGACCAATGCTGTCCAGTGGAAATACAACGGGAGCCATACTTAAAAACAAGCGTGTATAGTTTGCATAATGTATTTTGTGTAACACCCCAATAATAATCCAAAATATCACTTTAGAACATGGAACTAGCTACATTTTAACCACTTAATAGGCCCATGAGGCTAGTGACTACCCTATTGGACAGCACCGTTTCAGATTCTTGAAACCTCTTCATTTAAGGTTTGGGGATATCTCCAAATAGTTTAGCCCCAGCACAAATACTGGAAGCCATTCCTTTCACGAACTTCATTTGAATATCCAAAGTGTTAGCAAATGTCTAATAGTGATAAGAAAGGGAAAACTAAAGTTTGTAGTAGCTATGTCTGGGTAACTATGTCTGGGTTTGTAGTAGCTACATCTGGGCTGTATATTCCTGACCAGCACAAATAGCCTCTGAGTGAGACTTAAGTAATAACATAGAGATGATGTTGAGGGATAATATTTTAAATGTAATTTGATATTACTCTTACTTTGGGACACACTTCTAAAGAACTCTGAAACAGATCTTCCAACTTTTAAACATGTACAAACACAAACATTGTATTATCCCGAAATTGCGCATGTGTGTGAGTCCCTGAGGCACAGAGGATGCGTAAGTCAGTCCTCGTGTTGTGAGCATTTGGCTAACATGCCTTCCTTTTACTTACAGAATAATTTTTAATATCATAGCATCAGGGAAACAGAGGCAGCTTTACCTATGATGGTGAAGCAGTAATGTTTTGAGATATCCTTTTGAATTTTGTTTGCTGAATATTTTTTTCCTCCCTTGAATTCTAATTAGGTAGCTAGACCCTTAGTATTTCCTGCCCGAGGGAAGTATTTTCTATCTGAGGGATTTCACAGGGCCAAAAAGCAGAAGCTGCTTGAAGTCAGTGCCTCTTTCCCTTGTAACAGGTGGGTGATCCCAGAGGTGAAGAGAGAAAAGGGGGTGCTTGGGGGGCAGGGAGCTGTCCCAGAGGCCAGAGCAGTAGGCAGCAGGCAGTTGGAGGAATGAAGAGCAAGGTTAAGGTCAGCTATCGGTGCTGGTGTCATTGGCCCCGGGGACACTGCAGGACCTCCGCTGGCTACATGGGGGGCAGGGTGCAGGCATGAGGGTTTTCAGCCTCATCAAACATGACCATGCCTGGGTGACAACTGGTGTGGATTGATAGAGGGGCTTTGGCAAAGCTTTGGTGGTGTATGAAACTCCTGAAAACTTGGTGGACCACATGCAGATATAAGGGCAAGAAGGCCCCAATCTTACTGAGATTAACCTCTCAGCAGTTAAGTATTGACAAGGATTTAATGACAATAGGCACCAAGCTGCTTCACACTGGAGCTGCATAAGTCATTATGTTACAAGTGGCTCCTGATGCGTGGGGGGGCTTTCAGGGTGGGGGCGGGTAGGGGGATCCTGTGCTGTCGCGCTCACCACAGGGGATCACAAATGGATCACATCCCAGTCATCAATGACTAAAATGAACTTGCTATTGAGTCAAGAAATGGGAAGCCTATTAGTAGCTGTGGTTCTTCCTGGAGCAAGTCACTTTATCTGGGGCTTGGTTTCTCCTGAGGCCCTGGGTCCAGGGAGTGTCTTCCATCTGAAGAGTGTGGTGGGAGTTACTGCATTAACCACACTGAGGAAGTCAACATGTTCAGGTCATTTGAGATGCTGAAATTTTCCTGTCTCCTGCTAATTTCCTAATATATCCAAGCTCGCCTTGCAAAGGCACTTACTGGTTTAACAGGCTTGAACTTATCGTCAATAGAGTTTTGTGTGAGGCTCTGAGCAAACCTGTCAGCTGTCAGGCTCTGGTTTCGGTATCTAGGAGAAGCTCCACATACGAGGGGTCTTTAATTTGTTTCTAACTGGGGATTTTCTTCTGCATGTCAGGTCTGCAACTGGATGTCCAGGTTCTGAGGGTTGGAAATAAGTTCCAGTCTTCCTGACAATGAACTCAGTTGACACCATTTCTCCCTAACTTCTAGAGCATTTTCTCTGGCTTCGGGAGATGAATGCTCAAAGCCTGACCTTGTAGCACTGTTGTACGAAGAACCTTGACTTTGTACAGCTGGGTGGACAGTAGAGCCAGGTGGGCAGCCAGCCTGGGAGCTTGGGGCTTGCTGATAGTCTCCAGCAAGTGGTTGTGGTGGGTTTTCATGTATCTTTTTTACTCCTGATTTTCACAATCCAAATTAGATGTTTTCCAAAGTATTTTTAGCTTTAAACTAGCAACGGCCTTTGTTTTTGGCAATCCTCAGAGTCTCAATGACTGTTGTCAACTGGGTATTCTAGTTGCTTCTTAATGATTCTGCTGCTATGGTCAAGACGCTCGCTGAGGGTGGCTGGGGTCTTACTGGGTGGAAGTGTGGTGTGTCTACCGCTAGTTTCCGAGACTGACATGGCGCCCTTCATCGAATGCTCATGGTACCAAGGAGATCCTTAGACCCTTACTTGACAGACAGGGAAAATGAGGCAAAGTGCCCAGGCATCTTACCTATAATCACACACTCAAGTGGCCAAGGTGGGTTTATTTATTTATTTTAAAGATTTATTTATTTATGCATACAAGCTAGGGTACAGACCAGAGGTGTGGGGTGGGGTGGTAAGAGGATTCACCAGAGACAGAGTGGGGAGCAGAACAGGCAGATCGACTGAAGTACACTGCTGAGGGGAGCAGTGGGCATGACAGGAGAGGTCTGCTGCACCATGTGGGAAGCTCCCTGGCCGGGGATTGAACTGGTGCTACAGTGGCTGTGGATAGCTTCATAGTGCTGAGACTTAACCCCTTGCACCACCAGGGAGGCCCCCAAGGTGGGTTTAAACCAATACAATCTGACTTGGTGTTTACTTTGTCTCCAATTTACTTGCATTCTGTCTTATGCACACACACATACACACACATATGCATGCAGAGTACCTGGACACTGGGTAGCCATGTGTACATGCTCTGTGTATTGATAACGGTCTACTCCATCATAGTCACAGACTACCACTGTTCTGCCAGGAACAGCTCCAGGTGCTAGATGGGAAGCGAGAAATGTGACAGACCAGGTCTTTGGCTTCAGTGGGGAGAGACAGGACTTAGACCAATGAGGTCATTGCAGTAATTGAGTGTTAGGAAGAAAATAAAATAGAGCACAAAGACTGAAGATGAATGACTGGGAGGGGGCTAGTGTGATGGGAATAGAATGCCTCTTTGACATGATGGCATTTGAACTGAGTCCTGAATGAAGAGAGAAAAATCTCTCAAGCCAAAATTTGGAGGGAGAGCAAAAGTCCTCAGCTGAGAAAAAAAATTGGGTGTGTTGAGGGAACAGAAAGAAGGCTGGAGTAGCTAGCGCACACTCCCCAGAAGAAATGGTAGAAATGAGGTTTCAGCTGGATTGCTGGGGCCCGTGGCTCACGTGTGGTAAGAAGGGAGAGGATGCTCCTGTAGACAGGTGGTGGCCAGAGACATGTGTCTGCAGCTCATTTAATCCCCTCAACAGTGCTGAGAGACAGGGACAAACAATGGCAGTCATAAAGACCAAGTGTGCAATACGAGCCTAAGGATCATTTCCTTCAGTCTCAAAGATTCCTACAGATCCTGCAAGTCCAGCTGGATCCAGCATGGTCAGCACCTCCGGGAGGCCTGTGGCTGGTTTCACTGTTGATCTTCTTTCACTTCTCTTCAGTCTAATTTTTTTGAGGATGCTCTGAAAAATGTTCGCTCTTCTTCAACAGTGGAACATATGCTGCAGATCTTTCACTTGTCTAGTCTGTCTAGTCAGGGAACATTTATAATCAAAATATTTTCTTCATATCATTAACAACAATATTCTCTTTGCTAACAATGCTTGGAATGACTCGTGCAAAGTGTGAGAATGAAATGTCCTATTTTCCACTCATTCCTTGAACCTGTATTTATTTATTTACAGATTTATTTATGCATACAAGCTGGGGTACAGGCCAGAGGCGTGGGGTGGCGAGAAGGTTCACCAGAGACAGAGTGGGGAGCAGAATAGGCAGATTGACAGAAATACACTGCTGAGGGGAGCAGCAGGCGAGGCAGGAGAGGTCTGCTGCACCATGTGGGAATCTCTCCAGCCGAGCGTAGCTGCCGGCAGCTCCACAGCGCAGCACTTAACCGCTGCACCACCAGGGAGGCCCAATTGAACCTGTATTTATTGACCAAATGCCTGACCAGACACATTTGTCAGGTCTCCATGGGGCCTCCAGGGTTCCAGCTGGTGCTGGGCAGCATGGGCCTTCATTGGTGTGTTCAGGGGCCGCAGTTACCTACCCAGGCTCGCTTGCTGTTACCCAGGTATAAGCCACTTTTTCCTTTCTCATTGTTATATCATGGAATTTTGTAGTAAGGATTTTTTAATAAAAAACTGTTTTGAGGGCCTCCCTGGTGGCGCAGCGGTTGAGCGCTGCGCTGTGGAGCTGTCGGCAGCGGCAATGCGAATTTGACGCCCGGCCCGGGAGAATCCCACATGGTGCGGCAGACCTCTCCTGCCTCGCCCGCTGCTCCCCTCAGCAGTGTATTTCTGATCTGCCTGTTCTGCTGCCCGCTCTGTCTCTGGTGAACCTTCTCGCCGCCCCACACCTCTGGCCTGTACCCCAGCTTGTATGTATAAATAAATAAATCTTTAAAAAAAAAACTGTTTTGAATTTTTGCTCAGTCACTTTCCTGCTGTGACCGTGGGCAAATCATGGAATACCTGTGAGCTTCATCTTATTTTTTTAGAAACTGTATCATTTATTGAGGTAACATTGGTTACCTCCCTGTCTGTCTCAGAGAACAGGCTCCCACCTCCTCAGGCGAGCACCACTACACCCACCCACCCCAGAGCACCCAGGTCTCTTTATCAAAAACCAGGGGCCCCTCTCCATTTTGCTTTTGCCTCAGTTTCAATGGATCTTTGTTTCAGGATCTTTGTGAATAATAAATTAAACAAAGTATGTAAATGGGCCTTTAACCTCATGCTTCCTTGCTGTTCCTTTTCTTGCCCTTCTTTAAGAGCACATCTACTCAAAAGTGTTTTCTACTCTGTCTCCAGTTGTCCCCTCCAGTTCTCTAGAACTCACTGGCCTCACAGTTGCACTAAACTAATCTTTACCAGGAGATGGGGAAATCCCCGCCTTCCCACACCCTGGTCACCCCCAGTCTTCTTACTCTGCCACCTCTCACCAGCAGCTCAATGCTCCCACACCATGCTCAGGCTCTCCTGGCTGACCCTCCCCCAACAGCTCCTTCGTCATCCGTCAGCCCCTCCTGCAGCCAGCCTGCTAGTATGAGTTTCTTCTGACGGCTGTAATAATGTTCCACAAACATGGTGACCTCAAATAGCAGGATTATTATCTCACAGTTCTGGTCAGAGGTCCCAAATGAATTTCTCTAGGCTGAAACCATGGTGTGCGCCTTTCTGAGGCTCTGGAGAAGTCTTCATTCCTTGACTCTTCCAGCCTCTGCTTGTAATCCTTGGTCTGTAGCCGTGTCACTCCAGTCTCTGCTTCTGTGGTCACATTGTCTTCATGTGTGTGCGTGAGTCTGTGTGATCTTCTCTCCTTCTGAAAAGGATACTTGCAGTTGCATCTAAAGCTCACTGTGATAATCCAGGATAATCTCTCAAGATCCTTATTTAATCACATCTCTTCTTTTTTTTTAAATTAAAAAAAAAAGATTTATTTATGCATATAAGCTGGGGTACAGACCAGAGGCGTGGGACGGCGAGAGGGTTCACCAGAGACAGAGCGGGGAGCAGAACAGGCAGGTCGACAGAAGCACACTTCTCGGGGGGAGCAGTGGGTGAGGCAGAAGAGGTCTGCCCCACCATGTGGGAATATTCCTGACCGGGCTTTGAACTCATGTCACCGCTGCTGACAGCTCCACAGCGTAGTGCCTAACTGCTGCGCCACCGGGGAGGCCCTAATCACATCTCTTCTTACAGTCCTTTTTGCCATATAATATCCACAGGTTCCAGAGGATGTGGATAATTTTGGAGGACACATTTCAGTCCACTATACTGTACTTGACACTGGAGATTGCTCAGTATTTATTCAGGTAGTAGTGTACTTATGTCTCTTTTAATTGTAAATTTCATGTGAATAGGACTTTGGTTTTGTATACCACAATAAAAGATGAAGAATGTTTTTAAATTTTCTTAGAAGTCTGGTAGGGGAAGAGAAATGAAAGAGTATTTTTAATTTTTTGGTTTTAGGCAGAATTTGGTATACACAAGAATATTTTTTGCCACATGTAAATGTGAGCTTTCAATTTGCTTAATTTCCCAGGAGCTAATGACATGTAATGGTTCATAAGCCTTTTTTAATTTGTAAGGCTTGTCAGGTGATTGCATGCTGCTATTCACACTCCTGCAAAACCATATTCATCTTTTAGTTTGTAGCAATGGGATTGAACCAGTTGGCATTACATGGGTACCATGTAATAGCACTGTAATTATCACATGCCCAGAAGGAAACAATAAATTAAGCATTTGGGTAGAATATTTAATGTATTAAACATCCAACATGGAAAGTTAAGTCAATGGTTTTTCTCTCTACTTACTATTTTGCCCCTGAGAATAGCTCAGGAGAGTGTGGCAGGCAGAGCTTTTGTTCCTCCCTAAAAGCTTCTTGTTGCAAGGGCTTTCACAGGAAAGCTGGGTGACTATCTGAGAGGTTGCAGGTCCCCAAGGAAAGTATGAGTGGGCTGGCAAACCAGGAGAACAAAAGTTCTACCCTTTCCACTCACCTTTCAACTGATTTGAGGTTTAACCAAATATACAGAATAGAACCTCCACAAGTCATCTACCTTCCTATAGTATAGAAACTTTGAGATCTGATTTGTGAGCTTGATTCTTGAAACAAGTTTGTATCCCCCTGCCTGGGAAGACTCATCAGTGTCCTACTTAGTAGGTAGACTGTGGGCCGGAGGCCCCAGGGGTCGGTAGGCAAAGCTGGCCCCAGCATCCCTGCCTCCTGGTGCTCACACCTTTGCAGAATCCCTTGCTCTGGAGTGTGGGCAGCGTCTGTGGCTTGATTTTAACCAGTGGAATGTGGCAAAACAGTGGATGTGACTCATCGTGTTTAAGTGCTCACATAAACTTGGTTCACCTTGTTAGAGTCCGTTTGTTGTAACTTTGCTGCCATGAATCCTATGGACAAGGAACTGAATGTTTCCAACATCTGAGTAGGAGAAATTGGACAATTCCTCAATTAAACCTCCAGAAGAGAGCCCAGTGCTGGCTGATGCCTTGAAAGGGCCTCACGAAGTCTGAAGCACAGAACCCAGCTAAGCCGTGCCCAAACTCCTCTCAATTCATGGAAGTTGTGAGATAAAATACAGTGTGGTGTGTTCGGTTGCTAAGTTGTGGTAATTTATTACACAGCAATAGAAAACTAGTCGAGTCTCCGAAGCCATGCCCCTCCCAAGTGTGACTTGGCCTCCGTTTTATCTGGATAAGGCAGCAGAGGTTAGACACACACGAAGTGCAGGTTGAGGAAGAGACGCATGTGGACTTTCATCCAGGCTAAAGAGTTTATATCTGATCCAAGAGGTACTGGGGACCCTTCAAAGGGTTTTCAATAAAGGAATAACAGTTAATATGGATTAATTACCCTCAATAAAAATGAGAAAAACCCTGAAATTCTTTGCCTCTGGAGCCTATCACCCCGATCTTTTCTTCTCCCCCACTTCCAAGCCCCCATTCTATAGTAACTGCTCTATTGTCTTTCTTGCCCAGAGCCACTGGGATCTCCCCCATAATGCCACTCTTCCATCTTTCCCCCAAACTCAAAGTGTTATTCCTGAAGCTTCCTTCAAATGTATTTAACCATTTTCAAAGTTTTTGAAGGTAAGTGGAAGAATACATTACTAGCCTTTAGAAAGTGGCTCCTAGAGACACTCCAAACAAAAATCCTCAGTTCAAATACCAACTCGGATGGAGAAAGGCATAGAAGGCTTATTTCTGACTCTAATTCTGGCTTGTTTTTAAGAAAAATTCAAGATTGACTACTCAGCCTACAGCTGGTCTTGAGCTTGGCTGAGTCCTGCCAGTGTCCTTCCTGGGGCACTCAGTGGGGCCCTCTAGTGGTGGCAGACTCCAGTGCCCAATGCATCTCCTTGGGCAAAGGATTCCTGGCAGAATCCTGGGGATTTTCTTAGCCTTGAGTGGAGGACAGCTGAGAGCAGCAGAGGAGCCCTGCTGGGAGCCTAAACATGTCACAGTGGCTCCCTCCCTAGGGAGGTTTTGAGGTATCTCGTGCAAAAAACTTTTCTAAAAAAACCCAAAAACCCAGGGAGCCTTTTGTGGTTGAAAACTAACAATGCGTCTTATGGTTGATTTTGGGTTAAAGTGTCCTGATGCAGCCCAGGCATCTCTGGGATGTGAAAATGAACCAATTGTCTGCTTTTCATCTCTTGTCTTAACTCCTTGACCGCGCAAATCTCTACCCTCCGAGGACGCAGGGGGAAGGTCTAGTTTTCCTCAATTGTACCTGCTATTCTGCAGACTGGAGCCCTCACTGTGAGGAGAGCGTCAGGGTCAGTTTGCAGGACCCCCAACCCGGCTCCATGTCTTCTCCCCACCCCTGTGATTAATACCTGCTTTCATGACATCAGCTGACTTTGGCTTATGGCCTCTGTCTGGTTCTTCCTTCTTTCTGGCCTTCCTTTATTTCCCTTGTATGGTAGCTACAGGGAAATTGCTTTTAAACTCTCTCCATTCAGGTATTGCAAAAATAAAATCCCGAAAGGCCTGATGACACTAAAAGCACAAATAATAATGAAGCATTAATAGTTCAGATTTTGGAGGTGGAGGGACTGGATTTCAATTCTGGATGTCTGCATTTCTACTGGAAAGTTCTGTGACCTTCTTTGATACTATGAAATAGAGATATTAAATGTAGTAGCCAGGGCTCTTGCAAGTGATAGAAACCAGCTCTGATCTGGGTTAAGATAGAGGGGAGAGGGACTAACAACATTGAGACAGTTACTTCACAGATTTGTAAGGATGAATTTAAATGGCAGGCAAAATTACATAACACTGTATCTGGCATCTAGAAAGTGTCAGACATGTTAGCTATTATTGTGGCACCATTCTTATATTCTCAACTTTGTTCTAACTTTTAATAGCTCTGTCTTGTTATAAAGCTAATGCTGGCCTTGATGCTATACATTCTTTGACTTTTGAGACTGGCTCTCTGGAACATATGGTCAGCAGTCCATTTCTGGGTCATTCAGCTATTGCCAAAAGGGGTACATCAACTTGGCCTCAGACATCTTAAATCATCTGGGGCTATAAATGGGGTAATTTTCTGAGAAGCGCAAGCAACACTATATATTTGTCCTAGTACTTGTTTTCTAAGACCACTTCCAATATTATTTGAGGCATATGAGGAATTCTAGCTCAGTAATCTGCATCAAAGCACCTATTGTATCACCTTTAATAATTGGTGTCTTGCCTGATTCAATTCAACATTAATTGATCACCTACTGCGTGTGAGCTATTGGTTATCAAAAAAATAATGCCTGCTTCCAGTGTGCTTACTGTTTTATGGAGGAGACAGGAGATTAATTGCAATCCCATGATGTGAATGTTGCAGTGGAAGCCTGAGGACAAAGCCTAAGAAGAGAATGGGATTAGTCAAGGAGAGCAGTAGAGGAGAGAAGCAATTGGAGAGGATCTCATGATAGAGATATTGGCTTTGGGTGTGAAAGAAGACAAAAGTTTGCAAGCCTGACAGATGGAAACTGGTATGAGTAAGAAGATGAGGACCTTAAAATCCATTCTTTGTGGGTTTTAATTTTTTGAGGTTTATGAATTTGAAGAGATGACATGGTTAGATTGGAGTCTGAAAGTCAATTTGGTGACAGGATGGAGGAGGGTTTGGAAGGGGATTATCGGGCAGGGAGACCGATTATGAAACTGTTTACTCTCATTGCTAGAGATGATGAGGGTGTGATGAGGAGAGACGGAGCTCAGGTAATGTGTCTTGAATCAATTAGGCATGAGTGGGGGGGGGACAGGACAGAGTGGGGACTATTTTGAGAAATCTCACTGGCAGGGTAGGACAGATGATAGTGCAATTTTATGATAAAGGACAAAAAGAAGAACTTGTCTTGGAGGGAGGATGATGGGGTCCATTCAGACACGCTGAGTTGAGGTGTCTGAAACATCCAGGTGGGAAGTCTGTCAACATACAGGGATTTGAGGAGCAGGAGAGAAATTTGTTTGAGGCTGCTTGGGAGTGGCCCAGCCTGGATCTAGCCTACGGGTGGAAAAAGGACAGCTCCAGCTGGATCCTAGACTTCTCCCTGGACCTGAATCTTCTAGTCTCTCTCTGCTTGGTGCCCTGGCTTGTCCTGGGTTACCTGTCCTCACGTCCTGGTCTACACTTCTCCATGGTGGCTGCTGCCTAGCTTACCTAATTCACCTCAGTAATGGCTGTTTGTTGCCTCCTTGCATTTGTAAATGTTGCCTCCCCACCTTCAGAGAGGCCAGGTGATAAATGTTGGAACTTTCTGTTCCTGGTGGTCACTCTGGAATGTGCTGCCTTTGTCTGTGGAGAACTGCTTGGAAGCTGTGGTCTCTGAGAAGAACCCTTTCTGTCCCTGAGGGAGATTTTACCCAGTACCCGTGAGCCAGTCATCATAGCTCACATTCACCTTGCCTTGTCCTCAGGGAATCAGAAAGCAGTTGGATTTATAAATAAATATGTAAACATGTCCAGAACATTCAGTAGTCAGGCATGGTGGAGGACAGATGCAGCCATTTAAAGAAGAGAAGGTGGCCGTTAGAATCACAACTTCTTTCAGCCCTGGGAAGGAAGGCCGAGGTGGGAAGTCTCGATAAATCAAATGTGTAGGTGTTGCCCCCAAGTGGCATAAAGGAGATTAGTTTCCAACCATCACTTTTGACTAATGGCATTTTAAAGACTAATAAATGACATCAGCAAAGTGCTGGATTTGTAAATCAGGGAACTTGAATCTATTTTTTTTGTATTTAGCAAAGATAAATCCAGTCATTCCTGCCCAGGACATAAACTCATGCCCTGCGCCCCCCCGCCCCACAGGCTTTTAAACATGGAGCTGAGTCTGGAGGGTTTGGCCAGCTTTTGTTTCTCATGGAAACATTGGCCCACCTTTACCTTTCCTTCTGACATGACTATATGCTTCTTTGTAGCGTCCTTTATTTTTTCTACTTGGACAGTTAAGTCACTTCTAGAAGACAGAGCCCTGGACTGTGGAGACAGGGGAGTTGGCATTACCATCCTAGTTTTGCTGCAACTGAGTTGGGGGAACTTGGGCAAGTCCTTACACATCCCTGGGTCATGGATCCCTCATTCATATAGTGAGGGAGGCAATGAAACCCCTTTCCATTTTTACCTCTCAGTTAGATGCCACCCTGTCTTCTTTAGCGCATCCTCCCACTCCCTTTTCCTACTTCTGGGGGAAGCCCACAATTCCTGCTGCTGCCCTCGCACTAAGAGAAGTCCCCTCTCCCACTCCACACCCTTCATCTTCTTGGCCCAGGGGCAAGGTTGTGACCTAAGAACAATTGCTCATAAGCTGGCTTACTAGTTAGGTTTAAAAAAAATGAAATTAACTCATTTCTTTAAGGGGGAAAAATTTGAATATGGAGTTAAAAAGGAATTTTCCAGTTAACAGAAAGGAAAGAAGAGATTCCAGACCTCATGGTTCCAAGTTGAATGTCTTTTCTGTCCCTGGATGTTCTTTAGTATTTAATGCTCCATCTATTCAATAATCTTCCTTTACCTGGACACAGAGTCTTGAGTATGGTTGGGAGTGGAAGGAGGAGGCTTCTCTTCAGAGTCTCTCATTTTTCGTGAGAGAAGCATATAAGAAACCCCCTTTCAGCCTCTCCCCACTCAAGACTATCTTTCTCTAACGACTAGGGGAAGAGGGAGTCCACCTCACATCTGCTCCCTAGGAGCCCAGCTGTCTTCTTTATGCCTGCTCGGAGAAATCTGAGTTCATCTGCCACTTACAAGCGGTGTGATATTGAACAAATTAACCTTTCTGGATCTCCGTTATCATGTTTGAAAGGTGGGATTAATAATCATATCCATCTCATGAGACTGCACAAGCGCTGTCCTTTCCTCTACTGTGTAACTCTTGCATTTTACAGGTGAACATATAACTGGAGGAAGGTTCACTCCTCACTACCGCACTGCTTCAGTTTGTGACTGATGACAATCACAAAACATTTGCTTGGTAACGATTAGATCATTTGGACGGGGAACTGAGCTCATGACCTGCTGCCAGCGGGAAAGGGGACCTGTTACAGCGCAGTTAGGATGGAAACAGACACAGGCTTTTCCTCCTTTGACCTTTAGCCTCGTTTCTTATTCAAGTCACACTGTCTGTGTGCACGGACGTGTGTGTACATTAGTGTGTGAGCATGTACGTGTGACTGATTTCAGCTTCCACAAAATAGCCACCAGCTGATAATGCTACAGCTCAATGGAAGAGAAACATCCCAAAGTCAGGTGTGAGCTTGCAAGGAAGGTAGCTCAGGCACTGCACAACCCTCATCTTGACGGCTTTTAATCTTTTCTGTCTTGGGGAAAAATGCAAGTAAATAATAAATGAATAAAATTCACATTAGCCTGAGAATTACCTCACAATGTTTGTTGAAAGGGGGAAAAAAGAATTGAGATAGCAGATCTATTGCAAGATGATTTAGCAGGTGAGAAGGAGTTAGCTCCGATTGTTTTATGTCTCAGTCTATTAGGTACTGTACAATGCGACAGATCCATTCTAATTTACACAGTTGTTCAGCAAAACTTTTGTGGGTTTTTAAATTGACTGTAATGTTTAGCAATTGGAATATAAATTTATTCAAGCCTCTTATTTGGTGGCCTCAATGGCGCATTACAAAGCATTTTATAGTGTCTGATCTGCTTAAGTTTTACAACCAGCCTTTGTTCTTCTGTACTTTTTGCAGCTGGTGTTGAGTGGGGGCTCAGGGTTCTGCTTCCTGTTGATCCCCAAGGCTGCCTCTAGGGGCTGGGTGGGCTTGCTGGGTGAGCCCAAGATGTCAGCTGCCCTCTTTCTCTCACATTCTCCTTTTCCAGGATGGCCACCAACTTTCTGTAGGCCGAGGCTGCACATGTTAGTTTGCCTTTGCCTGCCATCCTAGCAGTGATGAGTGATACTGCTTCTTCTATCATGGCTTCCTCCCTGACTGTGACTGATACAGCTTTGAAATTCCCAGGGGCCTTTGCACACAACACATGATCAATAAGCTAAGCCACTTTCAAACATGGTTTTTGAGATGGGAGGAAAGAGGATTTTTGGAAGCTATAGGGAGAAGAAACGGTAAGAATGGAGGGAGACAGAGCTAGAGTGCTAGGAAAAGGGCCAGGTAAAGAAGGGAAGTGTAGAATTCTTTGTCAGTTCTAGATTTTACCCAAACAATTATGATCCACACAAGATTTCAAATGTGGGATGTGACATAGTAAAATCTACTTAAAAGTTTTCTGGCTGAAGTGAGGAGACTAGTATGGACAGGGGTTTGCAAAAGATGATGGTAGTTTAGATTAAGGGCAATGGGGTACACATTTCATGACAGACAGTTGAAGTGGCAGGTGGGGGGACTGGGAGGAACTGTTCAGTTTGGGAAATACCGAACTTGACATGCCTGGGACATTCACATGGAGATTGTGTGGACTTAAATCTCTGAAATATTATGGAGCTGGCCACTGGAACCTGGTTAATAGAGGAGCACCTAAGTACTGAGTTGCATAAAGAAGGAAGAAGGTTGGGAACAGAGCATGGAAGATTCTAGCATCCCTAAGTGGGGTAGAGGAAGCAGAGTCAGCACAAACACTGAGGGATAGTTTGGTGTTGCCGAGCTGGAAGGACAGCAGTGTTTCCAGAAGGCAGCCTCGTCTCAAGCTGCAGGGCAGTCAAATGAGAAGAGCAGAGCCGAGCCCTGGCCTAGGGGTGGTGCCGCCCTGCCAGCATTGCTCTCGGCCTCAGTGACGGTAGGCTGGTGGACTGTGCTTGGGATGGGAAGAAATTAAGCGGACAGCAAGGAAACAAGGACTTTGGCCATAGAAGTCTCCACTGAGAAGTTTTGCTGTAAAGAGAGGATAGGGTGATTGCAGGGACCTCTGGGATATGGGGGAGGTTTTGTTTTTGTTTGCTTATATTTGTTTTTAAGATAGAAGATACTAGAGCAGGTCTCAATTTGGATGGGAGCCGGGGAAGAAGACACACAAGTCAGATGTGATGAGTGATGACCATAAGTACTGGACTCCAAGAAGTTCGGAGGGTGTGACCTCAGACTGAGACCCAGGATTGCCCTTACATATGAGGAGGGAAGAATCTTTGTAGAAAAAAACAGGGGTGGATGGGTGAAGGGCAGGGGATCCTTTGAAAAGTCTGCTCTATCTGTGCTAGTAATATACAACTAAAACTCTTAACCATTATTAGCATAACAATCACCACACCATAGTGGCAACCAGTAATCATTGTTGACTGTTAAGTACTTTCCCTTGTAATCTTTACAATGAACCTGTTGGGTAGGTTCTGTCTAAGAGATGAGGAAACCAGGGTTCATATATGTTAAGTGACTTGACTAAAGTCAGTCACAGTTGGTTAGTAACAGAGCCAGGGCTTGAACCCTGAGCTGATTCCCTAACCTCTGCTGTTGTTGTTACTATGCCTACCACGTGGCTATTACTATTACATTGACATTAGGGGTCAACATTGTTCCTCAACTACACTGTATACTTCATGCCAGTGGGGAAGTTTGTAGTATGTGGAAGACTTCACACCTCACCCAAGGGGTGACTGAACTGCATGCAGCGTTACAATTCTGACATTGGAAATGAATGGAGCTGATAGAAAGGAAGCCCCTCTCACAAACTATATTCCAGGTGCCATATTGTAGCATAAACGTCCCACATCTGCTTCCTGTCCGAACAGCAGGGCAGCAAAGATTGCCAGCACTGGAACAGTGAACCAAGTTTACAGCTTCAGGTTTCTTTCTCACAAAGGGCCATTGGTATATTGGCAGTGATTGTTCAATGCAGACTGTGCCCTCTTGTGGTCAAGTTGTTCCACTATCAGAGGGGCATCCACTCTGCACCCGAGGGCGGTGGTGCATTTGCTGCCTTGCATTTCACTGTCCCGACCGAAGCATTCTTCAGCATGAATTGCTGTTGACTTTCTAGCACTTTTGCTCTCCATGTCCTACAATGAAAGAAAAATCCAGCTGAGCCAAACTCCAGGATCATTTCAGAGCAGTTGATCCTTGAATGAGCTACTGATCACTGAGCCACTGAGCCTGTGGTAGGAACATGGGCTTCACGTTCTTGAAGGGAGAAAGACAGACCTGGACTCGGGGACCAGGGGGATACCTGCTATTAGCAGTTCCCCTGTGGCCTGGGGAGAACATTTACTTTCTGGATTTAGTGAGCAACTCTATGTAAATGGTCTGGCACATCACAGTTGTCCAATAAATGCTGGCTCTGATCTTTCTTTGGCCTAGCTCTCATTTGGGGAAGATCTTACAAGAACAAGTGAGAGCTGTCTTCATGCTGACACTGCAACAGTGTCACACTATCATAATGGTAATGGTGTGTTTCTTGTCTATATCCATCAGTGGACAATAAGCTTTTGTGAGGATAGATATATTATTTATACCCCTGCTGCCTGACACGTAAGTCATTCAATAAATCTTGCTGAATGAATAAAAAATGAAGGTGTAGGCCTAACACCAAGAATCTCAGCTTCTTTCTTAGGCACCCTACATTTTGAGGACCCCTGCTCTAGAGGTTCTACTTATAAGGAGTCAAGCCATGGATAGAATTGAATCTGGGCCTTATGTTTGCTCTCAATAACTTGCTTCATATATGGTGACTTTGGACCTTAGCTGAAAAACAGAGCTCATGACCTGCCAGATACTTTGTGATAAGGGCTAGTATATGTGTTTATGGAACAGGGTGTGATTTCATGCATGGGGCTTTTCTAAAGCACTTGAATTTGGCTTACGGTTAAGGAGATGATCACAGGTAGACAATTGGTATTTCACTTGCTAACTATACAACAAGTCAAAAAGTTTCCAAATCAACAATGTTTTTTTTTTTTAATATTCAAAACATAAGGTTACCTATTGTGTATGTGTTTTTTTTTTTTTTAAATTAGAAATGGCCTCTCGTCTCATGCTTTCAGATCCAAAGTTTTTAGGGTTTCCAGATGGACTTGTGCTGCTGATCTGACTCATTCTAGTTCCAGGAAATCTGCTCCTTTAATGTTCCTGTTTATTTTGTGCTTCTTGGAATATTAGTTGAAGAAATACAGACAAAAAGTCCAGGCTTTACTCTGAACTTGAGATGCCAGCAAGCTTCTACAGGACCTTACAACCCATCCCCCCAAATCCACTTGGGAGACTGATCCCGGGGCAGATGTCTCAATCAGCAGCGTTTTCAGAGATCTTGCCTCAGAAACTTTTAATTTTTGGGAAAAGTCCTCTTCTCCCCCAGAAATTAAAGTAAAATCAAACAAGTCAAGTTACAACATTTAAATCAGGCAGGAGGATAAAGTCTGACCAATGTTATGTTGAGGGCAGGTGGCCCCCAGCCCCCAGCCCAGTCCTCTGCCCCATCCAGCAAGTGTTATAACAGCAGCAACAATATTTGTCAGGCTTTGGTTACATCCCAGGTATCACATCACAGGTCATCTATTTAATATGAGCCTCACAATAGCAGCTATGACATGGGTACAGTGTCTCCCAATTACAAAAGAGAAACTGACGCTTACAGTAGATGAATGACTTGATAAGGGTCATGGAGTCAGTAATGGAAGGAAGGCTCAAACGTAGGCCCATCTGACCCCTACTCTTAAAAGCTGGGTGATGTCCAAGAACAACGACTTCTGTTCAACTATAGTCTAGCAAGATGTTATGCTGTGCCAGCTGTAGTGTTCTGGAACCCTAGAAACTGCTGCTTCTACAATGTGGTCTTTGTAATGCAATCAATACCTCCTTTTATTTGACTGTGTTAGGTCTCGATTTTTCCCCACCTAAAGTCAGATTCAGTCTTGGTCTGAAGATTTAGTTTTATATTATAGAAATTCAAGTGATTGTTGTCTTTTGGTGGTCCTGCGGCATTTCTTTCTTCCCTTGCCTGTTCTCTCCACTCCCTCTTTTTTTTTTTAACCCCCTATAAAGAGTATTTGCTTTCAATTGTGCTGGGTGAATTGGCACCATTTATTCATTAGTGCAAAGGATTTCCCTTTTCAGAAAATCAATATATCACAGGCTAAGGAGAGTGTTGGAGGCAGGCCCAGGGAGGGATGGCAGA
Organism: Scalopus aquaticus; assembly: GCA_004024925.1. Classification (NCBI taxonomy): domain Eukaryota; kingdom Metazoa; phylum Chordata; class Mammalia; order Eulipotyphla; family Talpidae; genus Scalopus; species Scalopus aquaticus. The sequence continues at coordinate 38,173 of PVIJ01000846.1, forward strand.
AAGCCTGGGGGATGGGTTGAAGTGGTGGTTGAACACCACCCAGCAAGACAGGAGGGATGAAAGAGCCAGAAGTACTGGGGAAAAGGGACAGTGGAGGGGCAGGTGCATGGAAATGTGCCAGGAATAAGGGCAGAAACAAAATTTTTTTTTAAATGAAAACACTGAAGCTCATGTTAAGCCCAAACCTCCAAACCTCCCTCTGTTAGGAAAGATAATGTCCAGAAGTTAAGTCCTTCATTGCTGCAATATGGGGCAAGGTCAAGGAGCGGGCGCAGCTGGCTTAGTAAAGCCACAGAGGGGAGGGAATAAGCTCTTGTTTTTTCTCGAAATAAGAGGAGGCATCCATTGGATAGCAAAGTGTCAGGGCCCTGAGCCTCCTCTGTGATCTCCTCATTGGCAAAAATTTCTTCCACTTGGGGAGCTTTTAAAGGGAAATCTCCCTGTGTGAGGTGACCTTCTCTAGGGCAATTTCATGCAATCAGTGGCGATTTTGAGTTGGTTTTGAGATGTCTGTATTATGCCTGCTCACTCATTTTCCTGAAAGAGTGGTCAAAGAAATAAGAAGTTGCCAAGGTATTAGGGGATCAAAAATGGCCTATTGCTTCCTATTGTACAAACTCCAGAGCAGTAATGATAAAATCTAGGTGCAATACTGATGGAAGAGGGAGACTTGCTTCTACAAAGTTTCTCTTCAGAAATAAGAAAAAAATCCTATATAATGAAACCAACATATGTAAAACAAACCATACAAAAAGATTCTAGGAGAGATCCTGCAGGAGGCAGAATTCGCAGATGACTCCCCAAGCCAAGCCCACTGTCATCCCTTCCTCTTGCATATAGGCGGGGCTGGTAACTTGCTTCTGACTAGATTATAGCAAACATGACACACTGTTCCTACCACGATTAGATCACCTTATATGGCAAAGGCAAAGGGATTTGAGAAGTGTAATCAAAGTCCCTGGTTGGTTGACTTTAATCAAAAGGAGCTGACCCAATCTGTTCATCCCTATAAAAAGGGTACAGACGGGCTGAGACAGAAGTGGTCACCAGACTCAAGTGGCCTTGAAAAAGAAAACTATCATCTTATAGAGAAAGTGCCAAGGCATAAATCTACGTGTGACCTCTAGAAACTGAGGTACTTAGTCCCACAACCGCAAGGTACTAAATTCTGCCAATGACCAGTGAGCCTGGGATGCCACATCTCAGACAAGATCCCAGCCCTGGCTGACACCTTGATTTCAACCTGTTGAGAACCTGGACAGAGGAACCAGCTGACTCACACTTAGTCTCCTGATGCACCAAAATTCTGAGATGATGAATCTGCATTGTTTTGAGCAGCCAAGTTAGTGATAATTTGTCAGGCAGAGATAGAAAACAAATACAGATTCTGTATTTTTCACTTGAAATCTCAATGCATCTTCAAGATGACATTTACTTCAAGACTTCATTGTCACTAATCTAAATTGGAGCCACAATTATTCTCTTCTTCAATCACTACCTGCTATGCCTCTCTGGAAACCACCTCTTAGTGAGCTCTTTCATTAATGACTTCTTGGGATCTTGCTTCTGGGGGCTGCAGGAAGATGAATAAAACATTTTGTGAGATTATGGCATGAAAATTCCCATGTACACTGGTAAAAACCCTTTTGTACGCTTCTGAGCTGTGTTTGCAGTGGCTTGGTGAAGGAGAGTACGTGGGAGGGCGTCTCTAGGTAGGCTGGCTGCCTTCTGTCTGCAATCATCCAGCAGTACACAGGTCACTTCTGCTGGCCTTCCTAGACTTTGCCTGGGAGTTAAAGAACCTCATATTTTGCTACTTTTAGCCTGTTTTCTTTTATGATTTATTTACTTATGCATACAAGCTGGAGTGTAGGCCAGAGATGTGGGGTGGTGAGAGGATTCACCAGAGATAGAGTGGGGAGTAGAACAGGGAAACTGACTGAAATACGCTGCTGAGGGGAGCAGCAGGTGAGGCAGGAGAGGTCTGCTGTGCCATGGGGGAGTCTCCCTGGCTGGGGATCTAACTCCTGCTGCAGTGGCTGCTGATAGCTTCATAGAGCTGCGCTTAACCCCATTGCACCACCAGGGAGGCCCTACTTTTAGCCTGTTTTTGTTGAGCAGCTTTAAGTGCTTGGGAAGCATTTTATAGTTCGAACAGCAGAATTTAGACTCAGAAGAGATGTTGGGAATGCCCAGATCCCACATGGAGTTGGCTGTGTGTTTCATTGCGCTGGCCAGGGATGCCCTGTAGGGATTTACAACCTTGTTCTTCCCAGTCAACATGGCGGCGCTTCCTTTACTCACCCCGGCTGACCAGGCTCCACACCATGCACTGAGTGTTTGTCCCGTGAACAAATCCACCAGTAGGGTTCAAGTTCTTGCCCAAGGTCCCTCACTAAATTCCCGTGAACTGAACTTCTGCGCCTTCCATTCCCCTCACTGACTTACGAGATTTGCTGTGCCAGTGAGGAGGTAGAGGCAGAAAGAGGATGGTGTTTTGCCCAAGGACACCAGCAGGTCAGCGGCAGCGCCCAAATCCCATCCGCTGCTCTCGCGGCGCCCGGCCTCAGTCAAGCAGCTCTTCGCTTCTGCGTGGCGCACACTTTCGGTGATGGCCTTTCTGCCCAATTCCCTCCAGGACAGTTTTCAGCTTCACACTTCATAAATTTTATTTGCAATCGATAAATAAACCTATTATCATCAGGGTTTTGTATTCTCATCATCCATCGTCATCTGTCATAAACCGTTGCACGCAGGAGTCTGGTTCACTCGGCATAGCCGGCGAATCTTGATTTCTGAGCCAGTGAAGAGAGATACAAACTGAAAGTGCACGTTCACGAATTCCGTTTTTGCTCAGGAGCAGAACGTCTAAGGAGAAAGTCCTAGTTAGGCATTATTAAATGTAGCTTAGTGTCGGAGGAGAGAGAAGTCATCACCTTGTCAGACTCTCTGTACTTATTAGAAACAACAAAGTGATTTGTCCTTTCATTCAAATATGACGGGATCTGATGGAAACGCAGCCTTTCATGAAGGTCTTCTTAAAATGCTTGTGGCTTCTGGCCTTCTCTGCCAGCTTGTGGGGCGGTTCTGGGTGCACCCTGGATTGGCGAATATGTTGGTGTCCTGGTTACATAGGGAAAAAGTAAAGAATATTGCACGTCTAGTTAGGAGACCCCTCCCCCACCTCCATTTCCAGTCACTGCCACGATCTTTAAGAGCAGCAAATATTTTCTGATAGAATCTCAAGTTGGAGAGGGAAACGCTTCATGCCTGGGATGATTTGTAGTCCAGTAATGTTTACTGAAGTGTTCGCACCTTCTTAAACAATTCATGGACTAATACTGAACGCCACAAAGCTTCCCAGCCTTTAGGCATCAAGGAACTATCAGATATGGTAATATTTATAGTATCCTTGGGGTGGGGGGAAAACCTGTGGTTCTGGGCTGGGGGCCATCCACCCTGAGGGTGCATTTCAGATGAAGTGCAGTTATACTGCAAGGTCTATACTGCAAGCTGTTGCTGAGGGGGAAGTGTAGTCACAGGCTAGGGGCAAACTGGTGTTCAGGCTTGTAGGACTGTTACCTTGTCTGCATGTATAGATTTATTAACATATTTAAAGAAATAATATGTCCAAAGCAGAGGGTTTGGTCAGCTATGGGAAGCACAGAAAAAGAATCATCCCTTTTCATTGATCCCATACTAGCTCTATCGTTGGGAGTAAGAGAATTCACTATCCTGCTTTTAGAAATTCCAAACCCAAAGGCAAGAGTGCCCCTATTGTGAGCCCGATGTTAATACATGAGTTTCACGTGCCTTCCCCTTGGCTGGTGCCATGTCCTCACAGCAATTTTCTGGTTCCGGGGAAGGTCTGCTCATGTGGAGAGCGAGTAGTGAAGACATACAGATTTTAAATAGTTGAGTCTTTCACAGTGATTTCTCATGGTAATGAGTGGCTTCTGATTACCATTTGGTTTTCTCTGACTATGGGGAGAAAAAAGATTGTTATGCCAGTGTGAATAATTCCAGCCTGTGTGACTATTCTGTTTCCCATTTTAAATTGATAAATTGCCAGCCTGATCCCTTCCTCAGGTCTTCTGTATATTTTAGTTAGTATGAGTCAGTATTTTGGGTCTGATCGCCTCTGGGCATCAACAAGAGTCAGCCAGCCTTCTAGATAACTCTGATTTATTTTCATCTTGTAGCCCTCTCTATTTCTACATCAAATGCAGTTCCATATTGGTTAATTCGTGTGTATTAAAATGTGTTAAAAACAGATAAAGTACCTCTGGAGAGAATTTATTAAAAAATGTTTGGGGATCTCATTTATCTTTTCTTCATTGTTTTGAAACCAGAAGAGTAGCATAGGGCAACTAAGTTCCTTGCAATTGTCTGGCAAAGTTCATTTTTATGTTGAGACCTATGTCTTCTCATTTAAAGTATAATGTTCTCGCTAGTAAATTTCCTGTTCAACCTAATGGTACTGGGGCTATTAGAAGAGGCAAAAGGTAACCTGTGAAGCAGTGGGGCTAGGTGGGGAATGGAGATTTGGAGAAGACCCAAAGGTAAAATTCCCTCCTGTTGATTTGCTCAGGCATTTCAAAGTCTTGTCATTGTTGTCTTGCTATACAGATTAACCTTCTCCTGAAACACACACACACACACACACACACACACACACACACACACAACTAGATAATGTGATAAAAAGCACAGAACAAGGATTGGAGAATTATTCTAGTCATTTCAGAATTCTGAGAAGGGAATTTTATAGAAGCTGGATACCTATTAAGAACACTGTTTATTTCTTTTAAACATAATCCTAGTTATTATTTTATAGAAGAAGGCCTGTTATCTAGCAAAATCAAGACTGATAGTTTAATAAAAATGTTGGATGAAGTGTGGAATTTATTTAAAAACCATAGAAAACCCAATGCATATGTACCTATAACACTTCATGTTAAATTAAGACATCTGAATGTATTCACATACATTTTGATATAGATTCCAGGATTTCTTTTAGAGCAAATCTACCAATTTTAGTTCTGCATCATCTTTTTTGCATAAATGATACCCCAAAATACATTGTTTTCATTATCCAAATTTTAGTTTACTTAAGGAGGTGTAAATTTAAAGATGTTTCGGACAATTTCTGAGAACAGAATCTGTTTAGAATTTTATATTTCTCCCTCAATGATTTATAGTAATCAACATCAAATTTTTAAAGTGGCTCTCCTTTGCAAAATCATCTTTATAAAACATTCAACTCCTCCTTGATCTTATAGAACAACAATTTTCTTTCTTTTCATCTCATATTTGAATATTTACATGAAGTCAAATAAAATACACTGTTATAACAGCAGGCATGACAGGTTGGCATAAATGTGACTAACCTTGGTCTGAAGAACTCACAGTGTGGCCTGGAGCTTGGTCATCAAGAGTGGAGCCTCGTTTGTGAGCATAGCTGGTCTGCTCTGTGCACCTCAGATAGAACTCCTCCTCCAGCCCAAACTTACTTGCTCTCGACTTAGGACAGTTGGGCCCCAGAAAAGTGAAGCAAACTGCAGCAGGTCATACAGTAAAGGAGCAATTACTGATGTCTTCATTTCCTGACTCTTAATTCAACACTTGGAATCTGTTTGTGATGATTTATTTTTAATGTTCTTTTTTCTGTTGTTTTTTTTTTTAGGATTTATTTATTTATACATACAAGAGCTGGGGTGTAGGCCAGAGGCATGGGGTGAGAGGATTCACCAGAGACAGAGTGGGGAGCAGAACAGGCAGATCTACTGAAATACACTGCTGAGGGCACCAGCAGATGAGACTGGAGAGGTCTGCTGTGCCGTGTGGGTTAGCTTCCTGCCCAGGGATCGAACTCATGCTGTAGTTGCACCATCACCTTCATAGTACTGAGACTTAACTGTTTGCGCCACCGGGAGTCAACTTACACCACCAGGCTCTCCTATACTGAATTTTTGTCTTTATTTTTTCTCTATTTCTTTGTATTAAAGATACATTTTTAAAAAAAAGTTTCATAATACTTAATAAGAAAAACCAAATTTGTTTTAGGTTAGTGAAAATACTCCATCTGAAATAATCACGAGGGATATATATAGATACACATTTGTCCAAACCCATGGAATGTGCAGCACCAAGAATGAACCCTAAAGTAAACAATGAAGACTGAGTGATTATGATGTGCTATGTAGGTTCATCAGTTGAAACAAAAATACCCCCGTGCTGATGGATATTGATGGAAGAGGCTATATTTGGAGGGGCAAGGGTAGATACTCTCAATTTTGTGAAGCTAAAAATATTCTTAAAAGTAAAATCCTTTAAAAAATTTACTATAGGGACACTTTTTTTTCCTTTGTCTCTTTTTTTTAATTCATATTTTTTACATTATTGTGTATTCCCCATAGGTTATCCACCACCAATTCACCCGTGAACCCTCACCATAGTCCCTTGTGCTCTTTTCTATCCCTTTTTAAGCCCTTATCCTCCCCCTCCCTTGCTGGATGTCTCTTTCTTGTTTGGTTCACCTATATTCCGATTATAACTGAAACCGTTCTATATTTTTCTCTTTCTTTCTGGCTTATTTCACTGAGCATTATCCCTCTAGCTTCATCCATATTGCTGTGAATTGCATGTTTATCTTTTTTGAATGCTGCATAGTATTCCATTGTGTATATATACCACATCTTCTTGCTCCAATCATCTATTTTTGGACATCTGGGTTGTTTCCATATTTTGTCTATTGTAAACAATGCTGCAAAAAACATACGGGTGCATGTCTCTTTTTGGATTAATGTTTTTGTGTCCTTTGGGTAGATTTCCAGAAGTGACATTACTGAGTTGTATGGAGGCTCCATTTTTAGCAATTTGAGGAACCGCCATCCGCCATACAGCTTTCCACAGTGGTTGGACCAGTTTGCATTCCCACCAGCAGTGTACGAGAGTTCCTTTTTAAAGGCATAGGATACTTTTGTAATGTGCGTTCTATTAACATTTCATTGTCCTGACAGTGCTAAGAACTTGAAATACTTCATTTATCTTCCTCTCAATTTATGGTATAAACTAGTGTGCTTTAATTCTTTCTAAATGTTGACTTCCACAAGACATTTTTATTACTTTTTCATGTGACCAATATTTAAATTTATCTGCATATTTACCCCTTCCCTTGCTTTTAATTATATCCTGCATTTTTAAAGTTTCCATCTAAGGGTATTTTTTTTCTCCTTGGAGAATAAATTTTAAATTCTTCAGTACAGTTGTGTTGTGATGAGTTTTGCTTTGTCTGAAAATATCTGTATTTAAATATCATTTCTATTGGTCATGGAAATCTAGGTCAGTTAATATAGTCTTTTATTACTTTGGAGATATTCTATTGTTTTCTGGTTTTTATAGTTTTTGTTGGTAGGTTAGCTGTTGGCCTCACCCATTTTCCAAAAGGTAGTTGTCTTTGTTGCCCTGACAGTTGTTAATAAGGTTTTCTGTGTCTTTAGTTTTTGACAGTTTTTCTACAATTAACCTAGATGAAGAGAGAGAATTTTGAATGTCATTCAGTTGTCTCCTTCCCTGTAGTATTTCCTCAGAGAAGTCAAATGTAAGCATGATGGGGGTACCTTTGGAGGTTAACTGATTCTTCCCCCTAGCCAGCTTCAATAGTCTTCCTTTGGTTTGAACTCTTGGAAGTTTCACAACTATGTGTCTTGTATAGGTCTTGTGACATTTGGGTAACTAGGTGTTTGTTCTTAGTTTCATGGTCTTGTTTATTTAGTTCCTTCTCCAGGTTTGGGAAGTTTTATTCCATTATTTATTTAACTAAGTTCTCTGTTTCCTTCACTCTCTCTTTCCCACTGGAATATCCATTATTACATTGCTTTTCCGCATGGAGTCAGATAATTCTTGAAGTGTTTCACATTTTTTTCTTCATATCTCTCTTCTAACTGGATTCTTTATGCATTGCCATCTTTGAGGTCACTGAGCTGATCTCCCATTTGGTTCATTCTACTTTCATAGCTTTCTCCTCTATTGATTTTTTATACCCCACATTTCTGTTATTTTCTTTTTTAAAGCTTCAGTATCTTCTGTTCACAAATCTTATTTCTCAGGATATTTATTTTTCTGAGTTTTCTTATATATCTTTAGTTAGCTGACATTTCTTTAAATTTCTTTATCATAGCAATTTTAAACTCTGTATATGATTGGAAGAAAAGATCTTGCATATCTTTGTGGTTGGATTCTGGAGATTTGTTTTCTCTCTGTGGTGAAAAGTTCCCTGAGGACTCAAGGTACCATGTGTTGTATTTTTCTGTCTTCCCATTTTGCAGCTTTCTAGGTTGCTGTTTTTTCCAAGTATCCTAATGGTGCAGAGCCTCTACTTTTCCAGCAGATGGGCATTGTATTTCAGGGTGAACTGATCATGAGCTGCCAAATCAGAGTGGGGAGGGCTCTGGAGGGGTTCAGTCACTGCTGAAAGTGGTTGTGGGAGTGACTTGTTTGTGTTACTGCTCAACGCCCTCCTCTGGGGTTCCAGAGTTGTGTCTTTGCTGTCGTGGAGTCACATTATTGGGCTTCACAGAATCAGCTCAAGTCCTGAAGGGTGGGGGAGGGGAGCACTATTCTGTGCCCTCCCTCTTCACTGAGGACCTTGCCTGTCTGGGACACTCCAGTTCACCCACATGTATCTACTGTCAGTTAAGTATGTGCTTCCACACAAATCAGTTCTCTACCCCCCACCCCCCAGGGCTGCCAGCCAAACAATGGAGCATAACTCCGAGATTTGTGCCATAGGTTTCTGTTCTGAAGTCTCTAGGCACTTCTCTCCACCTACTTTTGTTGTATGGAATTGAATTTCCTTGGTGTCCTTATGACATAGTCAGTGTTTGATCTCTGATATCTAAAAGGTATTCTAGTTTCACCTCAAATCACAGGATCCTCTGAGTCCAAATCCTCTCTGGACTAATTTCAGATTATCTTCCTAGCAGCAAAGCAGGAAAGCTCTTCTGATACCATCTTCTTTCCCAATCCCCTCAGAGTTTTTCTTCTTTTACAAACTATTAATTAATGTGGGATTCTAACCCAAAGCTGAAGAATTTACCATAACCTTTCCTCTGTGATGGGCTTTGAAATCCAATTACCCCTTAGCCATGGAATACCCCAAAGCATCAGCTTCTCAATCTCTGATTTGCATCTTTCAGAATTATCTGATACCTCTAAGTAAAAAGCTGTTAGTCTTAAATGCCAGTTCACCTTTCTTTATTTCCCTGTTTTCTTGGATCTTGGTTCTGTTTTTCGTTGATTTGGTATGAAATGTTTTAAAATATTTTTATTTTGTTCAGTTTTTCTGTTGTCAGAGGGGAAGGTAGTTGCTCTTTAGTATGCTATTAATGAATGCTGTGATTATCTTCTTGTAATGACCTGATACTTGCTTTCTTTTGTATGTAATCAGTTATTTTCTGATTTTATTATGATTTTATTCCTTCTATTTCACTGGTTTAATTTGATCATCCCTAACTTAATGATATGGTTACTTATTATTTTCAGCCATTATTTTTTTTAATACATATTTATAAGGCTATATTTCCTTGTAATCAATGCTTTAACTGAATCCTTACAAGTTTTGATATATAGGATTTTCATCATTTAGTTTTTTTCAATTTCCATTGTGATTCCTTTTTATTTTTTTCCTTAATTTCCAAACGTGGTATTTTTATAGTCTTTCAAAACTTGATTTCTAGTTTGTTTTATGGTGTGTGAATAAACAATCTGAACACTTCAATCCTTAGACATTTGTTGAGACTTGCTAAGTCCAGATATATGGTCAATTTTATAAACTTTCTATATGAACTCTAAAAGTTGAAGATTTCAATTATTGAATGGAGTGTTGTATATGTGTACATTAGGTCAAGTTTATTAATCATGTTCAAATAAGTTAGATACTGTTTTTTCCTTCCTACTTGTCCTATCAGTTTCTAAGAAAAGGTATGTTTAAATATCCCAGGATGAATATAGACTTGAGCTTGTAGTTTTGAAATTTGGAGCTTTCTAGGTCATTTGATGCTGTTATATCAGAATACAAATGTAATTTTTTGATTAATCATTTTATAATTTTGAAAAAATCCTCTAACTTCAGTAATTTTTTTGTCTTAAAATCTGTCTAAATATTTTACAAAGTATTTAAAAGAAAAAATAAGGTGTGAGAACTGTATTGTTAACCTGATTCCACCAGTCATTAGTTGTGAGATTTTGAAGAAGTCACCTAACTTCTCTGAATCTCAGTTTCTTAATCTCAGATAGCAATGACAGCAGCACTCATGATTATGGGATCCTGAAGGTGCAGTGAGAAAATAGGTATAAAGTATTTACCATAGTTTCTGGCATACGATAAATGGTATCTGTGATTATTTCTTTTGATGACCAGATATTTTCTTCACAGTTTTCCCCCAGTTTTCAGTTCTTCACATTAGACAATGTTAAAACACCCAGCTGGGAGTATGTCCTACCATGTCTCAATACCTGGTGGCTGCTTAGTTCTCACTACTAGTCGAGCTTCCATGAAGAACATTTTCTAATTTCATCCATGCCAGGCACTATGTGCCTATAAAGCTTCTCAGTATAATCTGATTAAGCTCATTTCAGGAATTTCCTTACTCATTCTCTGAGTTGTTCACACTAGAGGCCCTCTGACCTTTTCTTTGACTGTGGCCATGCTTGGTGTTTAAGAACAGTTCAGAGATAAGTGATTTCACAGACAATACAACCTCACAACAAATGGGATATAGCCCTCACACGTGCTATCTGTGCAGCTAAAATTGGTTCTGCTTGTAACTGTGAAGCACTTCACTTTTGCTGTGAAATTCTTTCTTTCCTTGAATATATGGAGTTAGCTAACATCCTCACTCAACTGTTTGCTGAAGAATTAAAGAACCTTATCGCCCTTCTCCCACAAAGTCAGAGCCGCAAACTTTTCTCCACATTTGATTTCTCCTGTTTCCCTATCCTTGTACTAGAATATATAAGGAGCAACACAAATCAAAAGACAGTCTTTTAAGAAAGAACTAGGGGGACTTGCTGTAGTGATGAACATTCAGTTAGTAGTGAGTCTAATTTAACAGATATATCAGTTACAAATTGAATTTAGTGGCAAAATAAGCTCCGCCCTACATGATGGGTGTTTATTCAATAGTTTGTTCAATTCACACAGAAGAGATTCATAGGGTGTAGTCCCTGGCTGACAGAGTATGGGGCTCGGAGTACTGAGTTCTGTTTCCCTGTTCTAACCCATATTTTTCATCTTTAAGCTCATTTCATGATCCAATATGACTGCTAGGGCTCCAGCTTTTAGAATAACGAGCAAAGTCAGAAAGATGTTCCTTCTTGTCTGTCAGCTTTCTTGGAAATTCCCATTCTGTACTGAGATCTCATTGGTTAGAAGTAGCTCTAACTAGCTGCATGGGAGGCTGGGAAATACAATATTTTATTCTGGGCAGCAATTTGCCTAGATGAAGTTCTGAGTTTTATTTCCAAGGAGAAAAATGAGAATGGATATTGGATAGTCAACCCACAGTCTTTGTTACAGTGGTGTTTGGCTACAGTGGCTTAACTAGATGATTCCATAACACGCAACCACACTTTCATCCAAGTTTGGGCATAAGTTCACTCTTTCTCTATGCAATAAAACCTAAATTGTATACTTCATTACTTTCTCTTTCTTAGAGCCACCAAATTATCAGAGAGGTCATGCCAAGGAAAGTCAATTTCTCTGGGGAGGAGCATCAGTGAGAGTACAGTAAGTGCCTTATACACCCTCTATGGCTGTCTTAGTGCAGCCACAGTCTCTCCTGTAACTGCTCATCCCAGAGTCCAGGTTGTAGGGTAAATTGATGTGAGGGACATAGAAAGAATGTGATAAGATAGACCCCATCAGGGTAAGACTGCTTCAAGTGTGCTTGTTCAGTACTCACTTTGTGTGAATCGTGAAAGGATGGTGGGATTTCAAGGAAAGGTCTTACCAGTCAGTGTCAGGTAGAGGGTTGCTCCTTAGGAATGAGGTCTTTTCTTTTCCTTCACTGACAAATTTCTGGAAACAGGAACCATCATTTGTCACCATTGTTTGCACAACCATCTGACATTTCAGTCCTCACTACTTTTGTGTAGCATTTGGTCTGGTGGATTTTTATGGCCTTCTTGAAGCTCCTTTCCTTCACTGATTGCTGTGCTGCAAGTCTCTTCACCCTTCTGGTGGCTTTGTTAGTTTCTGTCATGGGCTTGAATTCCTTTGGCCACTCCTTTGACATGCACCAGTCCTCCATTCTTGACCCTTTTCTAATTCTGTACCCTCTCTCCTATGCAACACTCCTGAGCCCCATGGCTTCTCCTCCTGTGAGTGCTTGTGTCTCTCATACTATCTTTAAAATATATCTCCCTCTAGGGACCTAGGACTATTTTCTCAGCTACTCACCAGACATGTCTACCAGGTTTCCCATAAGCATGTAACATTCTTATACCATATCTAAAATGGAGTTCTCAAGTCTTCCCACATGTTAGTACTCTTCAACCTTTCCTTTCTCCTGTATTCTCTGTCTTGGTAAATGGCACACACATACCCAAGCCAGAAAGCTTGGAGTCACCTTTCTCCTTCCTTGCTAGCATCTCTGTCCTCATCTAACCAATCACCAAACCTCTTCTAGAAAGATTCTCAAATCCACCCCCTTCCCTTCCACCCAAATGCCATCTTCACTCAAGCCCTCATCCTTTATCACATGGGATACTTCTACATCTGCCCCCTAACTGCCTCTACTTAATCCAGGCTGCCCTTCAAGCTGCCACCAGAGTGATCTTTCCCAATACAAACTCTATCATGCTACTTCTCTGAATAATATCCTTTGACCTTCCCATCACCTATAGAATGTCATCCTTCAGTGTAACATTCAGAGTAAGTCCCTCACAGAGCGGCTGCTAGTGTACATTGCTCCTTTGTATGAACAAGAAAGAGATGCTTCCTGGCCATAGGCAGTCTAGCAGCTGAGAAGGAGGGCTTGTTGAGTGGAGTGTCCCTTGCGGTAAGACAGGGACACTCCCATTGCAAAGACACAGCTCTGCCTGAGGGCATGGGGCTTGACTAGTGAACTTGGGCTAACCCCTTTTCAGGAACTTCTCAGCTGTTCTCTACCCACATCCATGCCCAACATTAGGTGTGACCATACCCCATCATGTGGAGTCATTTGCAAGCACTCTCCTGCTTCTATGGCACCGCCTGTGCCTTCCAGGCAGGAATGCTCTGCCTCTTGCACCTTCATTGCCTCCCACTTACCTTTCAAGACTGCTTTAAGTATCACTTCCTCCTGGGAGATTGCTGCATCCTCCTCCTGACTTATTTGGCATCATTTGGTGTACCCCTAAGGACCCCCAGTCTGTGTGTCTGTCACATGACCTTACCATACTGTCATAATGATTAACTTTTACATTGGCCTCTTCTTTGTGAATTACTTAGAGACAGAGGACAATGTTTTATTCATCTTTAGTTTCTTGATTTGACTAGGGTAGATGTTCACTAGATTAATTGTAGGGTAACTGCCAGAAAACACCTGGTTCTAGATTTAGACAGACTATGGGGCTTATATTTATTATAACAAATTAAGAAAAAATTAGTACTATTTTGTGATTCAAAACAATTACAAAGCACTCCAGGGGGGAACTGTAATTTCCTATTTACAAGCTAAGGCATGAACAGAAAGGACAATTGCTGAAAGTACCCGAAGAAAGCATTTGTATTTCAAGAAGCCTATTTTGGGCCTTAAGGCAAAATTTAAGAGGTTCCCAAGTGCAGGAGACAGCTCTGATGTGAAAGGGCAGCTGAGCTAAGAACAAACTTGAATTAAGCCTAAGAGTGGAAAGGGGAGCATCTGCTTAAAACCCTCTTCTGCAATTGACTGGATGTTTGACCTCTGGGCAAGTTATTAACCTGTGTGTCTTAGTTTCCACATCTGTAAAGTGGAGATAATAATGCTTCCTTCCTTCAAAGAATTATAGATTAATCAATGTCTGAAAAATGTCTCCAACTCAGGCGGCTCTTTGTAAATATCCAGAGTAGCATGTAGAGAAGTCAGGTGTAAATACTAGAGAAATAAATCAGCTTCCTTTTATTTATTTGAAATGTTAAAAATAAAAGAGTAGCTGTTTGTGTTCCCATTCTGGAAAATGCTATTAAGGAAGTAGCAGTTATATTTGCACTATCCTTTTAATGATTATAAGTCTTATTTTTCCATGTGACTCCAAAGCAGAGTGGTCTGCTGAGGTCTGAGAATCCAGACGTGTGGGGCCCCAGCCCTCTCGGATGAATCATTAGAAGCCTACAAAGCTCGCTCCTGCCAGGGGAACTCTGGCTGTGTAGACGGCTTCCCAGGAGCGGGTTGTGAATTTGTGGCTATGTGAACTTCCTTATTTCTTTTCCTTCTCCTACTGCCTGGCATCCTTCCACCACCAGGAGGCAGGGGAGTGAGGGGGACATGAAGGGCCTCAGGCGGCCCAGCTCAGGCTCTCAGTAGTTCCATCAAGGGTTATGTGCACTTTGGGGGTCATTTCAGGTAATCTGAAAATTCAGATAGTAGGATTGTAGTCAGCCCTTTCCTGCTTTCTAAAAGGGCAGATTTCACAAAAGACCTTTGGTTTACTGGCCTATTTGAGGGCCTTGTCATGCTACTGGGAGGATGGTTTGGGGAAGGTAGACAAGAGAAGTCAGACTGCCCCAGCAGAGAACAAAGGCACACAGTGCCCAGGAGCTCTTGCAGGGCAGGAGGGAGGCAGGCACAGGGCCAGGGGTGGAAGGGGCTGGGCTGGGCATGAGATAAAAGCAATACCCATCAGATGTGGGAGGAAGGGAAGAGGAGAGAGATTTGGCTTGCTTGTGAAGACAACGGTTTATTAGGGGGAGAAGTTTCACTGAGCCATGGTCTGGGAGTTGCCTGCCTTTCTCCTTCCCACTTGACTTTGTCTCCCTTTAATGAGTCCACATATTAAGAGCAAGTAACTTAAAATCGCATGACTTAACACACTGGAAGATTTTTTTAAGTGAGATTGGTGGAGATGCAGTTGATGTTTTCGCCGTAGTAGCACAAGGTGATGGACCCTTGAGTGGATTTGTTGGCTCCAGGTGTTGGGATTGGGGGCTGACCAAGCTGGGTTCTGCTCCCCATGTTGCTCACGATCACCTCACCACTTCTAATGCTAAGCTCATGTCTGTCCCAAGACACTTGATGCCAAGGAGAAGAGAAGGGGATCTCAGCTCTTAGACCCCTGGGAGCTGTTGGCAAGGGCTGACTGCGGCGCACACAGGAGAAGGAGCTCCTCTCTGATCTTCGCTTTGGTGTATTTTCCAAGAACTTTGATGTTCTCCCTTCCGGTTCCTTTCAGTTTTTTTTTGCTTTGCCTGTTTAGCTCGCCATTTAGAAACAGGACAATGAGAAACTTCCTGGTTAGGAAGTTTCCTAACCCTAACATGATAACCCTACTGTAGATCTTTTCTCTGCAGAGGATACTTTCTCTAGGCTGTCATCCTGCCTTTTCTTTTTGAATTGTGAATTGATCATTGACCAAAGGTATGGGTGGATAACTTTAAGTGACGTTAAGCAACAGAGTAAAGTACTTTGAGGTGCTTTGTGTGCTGTTACTGGGTTTGGAAATGTGGACCTTCCGTTCCAGTCTCCGCAAAGGGGGTTAGATCAGACCCTAAGCTCCGGGACAGCTCTATTACCCTCTGGTATATAGACTGGGTGGGATATTTATACTCTTTGCAAGTTACTTGCCTTTCCCACCTGAAGGAGGAAGCTCTAGAACAGGCTCCAAGCTTTACGTGTGTGAACCCATTGCTTAAAAAAAGAGAAAGCGGTACAGTATTGTGTTGGTGCTCTTTGCTTGGCTTTCACAGCCTAAGTCTCGTTTTCTTTATTGGTTCTGCCCGAAATGGCATAAACCTTCCATCTGTTTTTATCTTCTGAATAAGATCTTTTCAAAGACACTTCTTTGGGGGAGTCTAGAGTAATTAATTCTCTTCCCCCCTTCATCTTTCTCAATGCATTTAATTTGAACTTTCTTAATGAAAACTCATCTCTCATAAATGCTGGGTTGGCCCATTTCGCGTGTGCTGCTCTGTCCTGCCTTGAGTGATGTGTAAATAAGAGGCAATCTGGTGATGAGTTTTGCTTGTGTGGTGCAGAAGGGTGGAGAGGGAGGAGGATTTGATGAATTGAGGCAACCAGAAAATGTACTTGATAATAACATGGCCATGATTGATGTTGTAATTCCTGAAAAATTATCATTGTGATATAATTATTTGTTTATGAACTGTGCCCTGAGACTCCCAAGTTTGTGATTATTCATGGCACAGATAAAACTCTAAAGTCAATAATTCATCAAGGGTATAATGGTTTTGTTTGGGGGAGGTGGGAGTCACATGGATATTACATCCTGTTTCTGACACTTCCGTTATAAATCTGAGAACTCCTTCAGTGCAAGCAAGAGCCACCTCCTTGCCCTCTGCTCCCTCTTTTTATTAAAGTAGTTTTAATAGTTTGTATGTATTATTTTTAAAAGTTGAAATTAAATTTATTTTTCCAAAAAATCTTTCAACATAAGAACATTACCTGGGTCATTTCTATTGGGGTAGCCTGTGACTGACAGAGAGAGAGTACAGAAGAATGAAAAACAACTATGCTTTGTCCCCAGAAAAGTCCAAGATGGTAACAGCTGGAGACTCAGGGATTCTGGGTTTTAATTCCAGATGGAACATACACTGAGCCAATATATCTGGGCGAATCTCTTTGATTTGGATCCACAATAGGGGGCAAAAAACCATTTTCTGATTTTCAAAAAGCTGGTGAGTTTGGCCTCATAATTCACACTTAAATTTTGCGTGGGTCATTTTACATGTCTCTATCAGGAGTCTTGGCACCTCTTATTCCTGTTTTGCTTCCAAAAATGACTGATATGGTAGGATGACTAATTCTTTCCATTTCCTTCTTAGGGTTAGTTTTTCTTTGCCTCAGTTTACTTATAAGAGAGTAGCCCATTGGGAATGTTTCAATGGATGCACTATGGACCTGTATCCCCTGGTTCTGTAAATTCTACAATTGGCCTCCACTCTCTTAGGGTGGGTGAAGTCACCTCATAGGGCAGGTAAATTACAGTGAAAATAAGGAATATGTTTTCACAGGGACAGGCTCCTGCTTACCTTCCATGCCTAGGGAACTAGGGACCTTCTTTTCTTAAAGTGCTTTCTGCCCCAGCACATGCCAGCATTATCTGAAGGCTACATACATATTGGAGGTGGGTGACTCACCTTCATTAAATTTGTTCTGGTTGGGTGCAGGTTCAAGGTAAGATGGCAGTTTGATCTCGCTGTTATGAAGTGATTGCAATCTCAAGTTGTTTTAGTTAAGAGCTCAGGGACCTGAGAAGACATAGCACGGGTTGCCCCAAGGAGGCACATGGTCACATCTGGAGCTATGTTATTGGTCTGAGGCCCCACATGGAATAGAGGCTGCTATGCATTGAATTGCATCTTCCAAAAAGTTGGAGCCCTAACCCCGGCATGTGACCTTCATTTCATTGCCTTCTCTTGGGAGGGTCATTGGGGACATAATTAATTATGATGCAGCCAAAATGGATAGGCCAGTTCCTTCATCCAATATATCTGGTGTCTTTAGAAGAGAGATAAAGGCACAGTGGGGACAACTCCATGTGAAGACACAGGAAACACATGGAGAAGATGGCTCTATGGTGACAGAGGTCAAGATCAGGGTGATGCCCTTTGGCTTGAGGAATGCCAAAGATCGCTGGTAACTACTGGGAGCCAGGAGAAAAGCATGGAACAGGATCTCCCTCAGAGATTTCCACATGGAATCACCATTGGTGGCACTTGAATTTAGACTTCTAGGCTCCCAAAACATGAAAGAAAATAAATTTTGGTTGTTTAAAGCCATCCAGTTTGTAGTTATGGCAGCCTTAGGAAGCCAACCAGGGGCTTTGGCAGTGGTGTACCTATATGTGAGGATGACTAGGATGTTAAAGGGACTCGCTACAATGTCACTAGGAACCAGTGAAAGAACGGGTGACAGTATGGGTCCTCCCTGCTAGCGCAGTGGGTTAAGCGCAGCACTGTGATGCTTTCCACCGTGCCACTGCAGCACGCGTTCGATACCCGACCAGGGAAATTCCCACATAGCACAGCAGACCTCTCCTGCCTCACCCACTGCTCCCCTCAGCAATGTACTTTGTTTGATCTGCCTGTTCTGGGGTACCAACTTGTATGCACAAATAAATATATCTTAAAAAACAAACAAACAAACCAAAAACAGGTGACAGTAGCCTAGAGATTTTCCAAAACTCTGACATCCATCTTCACATAGTGAAGGCTTTCAGATGGAAGAACATTAGGTTATCTACTTACCTCTAGAGGAAAGATTTCAGCTCAGTACTCTAAAAATTATAACTATGAAGTAGTGGACTGGAAGATTCTCAGTACTGGATTTGAGGAGATGTGATTTCTATATGAGAGGGTCCTTCTCAGTTGTTAAGATTCTCTGGAAGACGACTGAGTTTATCTAGCTTAACACTCATCACCAAGGATACACTATTCATGTATCTTCTTGTAAATCTAAAACCCATTTGCTTAGCTGTCCATGGGGTAAGATGTCCAACTTTACGAAGTCAGCCATCAGTTGCTCGGGCTCTTTCCCTCCTCTCTATTTGCTTTACCTAATTTATTGCCATATACAGAATAGACAGTATTGCAGCTACAAACATGCACACCCTTTAACCAACATTCATCACCGGGCAACTCTGGCAGCCATACAGATGGTCGGCCTGAGATGGCGGGAATAAATGAACTTATCACACTATCCGTTTTGTCAGCTCTCTCTTCATGGAAGCTCAAGCCGAGTGTCCATGTGGTTTACATGGACACTTCTAGTAGAATTTCTGCCTCTTGACAAATCCTGTTGCACTTTGATTTTTTTTCATGTTCTCATCTATCAATAGCTGCTGATCTTTATTGAGCTAAATCTACTTGTAAGTCATCGAGTTCTAGGCACAATGTAGAAGGGGGAGAATGCAGACAATAAGCCATGATTTGTGTGTGAGGGGAGTTTATCTGGTCATCCAGTTTTTGATAATGGTTCCTTAAAGGCTCAGGAGAGCATCTGAGGGGGTTCACTTACCTTTGCCTCCCAGACGCCTGCCAGTTGTCATCAGCCTTTGGGCACCACACTCAAGAACAAGATTAGTCTTCTTTTACGACATGATAGAAGGTATTGGCACAGGTAGGCTTCCTTCTTTCCTAATCCTGAACTCCTCATACTTTTTGAATTTGAATAATAATCGTGTTGCCTTGAACAGACTACCTTCTGGATTTGATACTAGACAGTCTCTTTTTGCCTTCAATGCAACACACAGGCTAAGGTGATTTCCAATTGTTGTTAGCATGCTGAATGTAAATGGGCTCTGTTGGGGAAGAGCTGCACGTACGTGGAGAATTACAGTCCACCAGGACTAACACCAGGATATTTCTGCTCAGCTGAATGAATGTCTCACTCGTCTCTTGGCTTGCTGTTGTTTAGTTTATTTTTCTTGCTCCTCATTGTCAAATAAGTGTGAGGATTGACTGGGAGGGAGAAAAGGTTGAGAGAGTTGGCCACGGATGTATGTTCTGTCCATCACCTAAAACTGGAGTCTTGACAAGTGGATTTGCCAGTCTGGCAAGGGAGAGGTTCTGTGCCTCTGGGGAACGCAGGGCCCTGGCTTGGCTGCCAGCCCTGGGCTGGCGAAGTGGCAGGGCTTCCCAACTGCAAGTGGGTCTGAGCCCAGAGCTCGCTTACTCTCTCTGGCTGAGAGATGGTCTTCATTTTATGGTACACATTACAGAATTGATGGGTACAAATAAAGGACAGGAAGCTTGTTGATGCTGGGGAGGCGTGAACTTGAGTGAGGATCCAGAATTTCTACCACTTCTGCCACAGGAGCTCCAAATACTGTGAGGATTTCAATTCATCTGCTACATGTCTGGCTTCCCCTAGACAGCCCCCTTACTAGCATCTCCCTCTGGCAGAGCTGAAGCGATGTCCAGGAGTAAAGTGTTATGGCTGACCAGCATTTGTTATTGGCCAACAAAGGGCCAGTCCTCACCCCAAACTCCTACCATTGCCCTTGCCCTGGTGGGCCCTCACACAGACAGAGCTCTGGAGGCAACCACCACCAGGCGCCATCACTGCTACAGACACAGCGCCTTGAGGGGGCTGGCTTCAGTGCTCATTGTCATCTGTCCAGGATGGAACAGGTCCTGACTTCATCAATGTCTCAACTTTTCAATCCTGCTAGACTCCATTTAAATGCTCAAAAGCAAAAGTGAAAGAAAAGTTTTAGAGAAGTCTTGGGAAAAACCAATGTGTGTTCTTCCTATTTCCATTTTTTAAGCATTTATTTCAAAGACCCATATCAGGTATAGAAGAGCAATCTAGGGCCCCACAACCATAAACACATTTTCTTCCCTGCCAGTCAGTAGCAACTCTCTATTAATAAAAAACTGTCCTCAAATTGGCCAGTGTTAGTGAAAAGTGTAGGGAGTGATAGTTTCTATAGTTGGTAGCTTTTAGACAAAAGTATTTGTGCTTTTTCTTAGCTCAACCCATTCATCTCTCTTCATTTTCTGGAGAGCACAGACTTAACAGGTGGACTATCTGTATCTTAACTTGGACGGAACAACTGAAACTTCCTTTTTTCCCTCTTTTTGAGTGAGCCACTTGACCTGCCTTAAAATGTGACAGGCTATAGCCTACTGACCTAACCAGTTAACACAGCACCACCATGATTTACTCTGTCTGGAGAAAGAAAATACATATTTAGTATAAAGAGAAGATATAAGCAATGGAACAGTTGGCTATACATTATAGATTATAATAAATGAAAAACATCGAGTGCATTTTAAATGATTAATGTATGAAAATTATCATCACTTACTGCGCATTAATCAAGAAAAAATGCACACGTCTCATGTGGTTAATGTTGCAGGCCCATTGTTCAGCTTGGATAATGTGCATCATAATGCTCAGTATGACAATGAGTTGGGGTAGTTGAAAATTTAGGATGGTTGCAAGTTTGGTGTAGTATTTGGATTAGCATCTTAATCTGTGCCTTGTCAGCCTTATCAGTTCATGGCTATGTATTTTTTTTTTTCCAAAACTAGCAAAAAAATGGATGCATCTTTTCAAAAGCTTTTTTTTTTTTTAAAATCAAGAATAATGACCAAGGTACCTGCTTAAACAAATACTACCAGCATTCATTAGTTAGGATGGTTCCATGTAAAAGAAATGATGCCAGATAGTAACAAATCCAAGAGAAGTTTATTATGAAAATGGCACCTGCGGATGAAAAATTAAGTTACATAAAGACAACCATGTATGTGACATGTATGAGAATCTACAAAAGTATAAAAAGAACCCTGTTGTAAATGAAGTATGTACATTTCTGATTTGCAGCATTATCAATGGTCAATGAAAAAAAATGTTTCAAAATAAGCCAGGCACTCAGGAAGTTAGGTCCGGTTAGCTTCACACAAAACAAATGTACCATAGCTGTCGCTTTGTAACGTTTTAATTTTTTTTATATATATATTGTAGAGTTGGTAACACTGCTAAGATTTTTTACGAACAGAATATCCCTTTCCCCATTATTCAGCTACTTGGCACCAGTCTCCTCATAAAAGTTTTCATATATTTGTACAAGAAATAGTTAAAAACACAGACACAGTCTTCACAGGTAATGAAGTGTTTTTTTTTTTTCATTTTGTAATTTTAAACACTATGGATTTAGACAGCAGCTGTGATTATCTGTTAGTTTAAATCACCAGAAATCATTTTGACACAACACAGAAACATTTATAAAAGAAAAAATAAAACAGCTGTCTAGCTGTTCTTTGTAGCTGATAGGTGCATTCCTTTGATTGTTCGATAGCTAGAGTAGAGCTTCCAAAATTAATCTTTCAATTTTGTGATTGGCCTTCTTCACTTTCTAAACCTACTTAAATCCTTCAAGTGAGCTTACTATTGCAATTTGTGGCGTTGAACTTTTTTTGCTATTATTCCACAGTGGTTTGGGCCCAACTCATGGAATCAAAGGTCCCAGAGGAATCCACTCAACACAGTGATATTCAAAGGACAGCTGAGTTGCTATATTAGCATTGCACACATAAACAAAGATATATATGACAATTCTATATTCCATTATCCCCTCCCCTTTTAAAAAATGTTGGTTGACCTTTGAAATAATTTTGTCTCACTGGTAATTGCTTTATATATTGCTCCATCAGCCAACCTGGAAGGAAACCAAAGAAAAGCACCCACTGCTTATAGGTAGAGCACAAGGGACTCTGGGAATGTTAACAACTGAGGCTATATGGCATCAATTTATTTCCTATATCTGAGCATTATTCTTCAGTGCTTTGTGTGGCACTCGGGAAGAAAGAGTCATACCCAGAATTCCATTGTGGGAAAAATGGCTCCATTAACCTTGAGCTAGTTAAGAGTCTTTTTATCTCTGAGAATGAAAAAGATTTCGGAGAAGGGGGAGGGAAGACAAAAAGGGAGAAGGGGAAACGAGAGGGGGAGGGAAAGACGGGAGAGGGCGGGAGAATATACACCAGCAAAGCAACAGCAGGAATCTTAAAAAGTGAAACGGAAGATCCACAGACAGTAGAAGCAGCATAGGGTGACGTTACAGAGGAAGGCCACCACACAAAAGTCACTAACCCCCAAGAATCACTGATTCACTAGGACTGCAGGAATGGGACTGTACCACTCCGGACTAGAGATAGAGCACAGAGAAGACAAAGGACGAAACAACTACATTAGCTTAGTATATACTGCATATAGAAACACACATTGAAACTGCAATGGGACTGACAGCCAAGGACACGTACACATTGCACACGTTACAGTTCTCACATCTGTTATTAGATGCCTTAACAAACAGCTGCCAAAAATGGAGTGGAAGAAGAATTTATACTTGACAGTCATTTGGAGTGTTTGACACTACACTGATTTCTGGCAACAAAGACAAAATAGGATATTTTTTTCTTTTTCTTTTTCTTTTTTTTTTTTTTACTTAATGTGCAGTTTTCAGTTGCAGTTATCTGTTTGAAGCTTATTAACCCATTCTTTAGTTTTAAACCTTATTGGTTTCAACCTAGAAATAAGAGAACCAAAGGGGAAAAAAATGCCATCAAATAAAATCAGTCCCCCCCAAATACAACCTTCCTTTTAAGCAAGAAATGAAAAAGATTGAAAACATGTTAAATAGTTTTTCCTTCTTTTACTCCGAAATGTTATTGAAGTTGCAAAAATTAGCCTCAGTTAGACTGAGAAAAGGAAAAAAAAAAAAAGCTCAACAAAAGACAGTATGTACCTACACTGCTCCTCAAATCAGTTTGATTGAGTTTTCCAGAAGTCCCTTTAAAAAGGGCTTTGCTGACCCATTAAATTTAATGTGAGGCTATGTTTGTTAGTTGGGAGGTAAAAAATTTTAAGTCCTGCAGCAAACATTAATGAGGGCTTTGTCTTAACTAACCAAGGAGACTGCAGCAACGGACTCCAGACCAGGACAGAACACATTTTTTCCAAAACCCAGCCCAGGAGCTGCATTTTGTATGAAGACATTACAGATTAATAAATGATAGCACCATGGTTTTAGAAATTAAGTTAATGTTTCAGTAATTAACATTTAGACCAACTTTTTTTTTAAAACATTCTAGTCACAGGCCAGAAATTAAGTTTAAGAACCCAAATTATTTTTATGTGCAAGTAAGAAAATCTTAAAATCTTAACCATAAAAAGAGAATTAAATTCTGCATAAAATTCTAAAATACTATCCCCCTATTTTTAAAGGAATTAGGAACAAAAACAAAAAAACCACCCCATTTCATTTGACTTAGTCAAACAGGGCACATTGTTTATGCTTGTCTCTTTCAATCTTGATCATATCAAGATCTTTTTGAAGAAAACCCAATGGGTGTCACTTGAGAAATCTCTTGACCACAAGACTGAGTATTCTATGGCAGAGGCATATACACATTAAAGACATCTTAATAAAGATGCAAAGGAAAGCAAAACAACCCAACACACATATTAGAAGAAGACAAAATGGCAGGCAACTGGTCATCTGACCCTCTGAAGGCAAAAAATAAACATATCTTTACACGAAAGAATAAGACGGGTTAAAGAAAGAGGGGATGAAATAGGGACTGTCGTGTTGAGAGAAGACGCTGACCTGCTCGAATTCAAAGTGCTAGAATTAAAGGTCTAAACGAAAACGCCAACGATGCCTCCGGGCGGAACCCTGCCCGCGCTGGGCCGCGCCTCAGTCCTCCTTGCGCTCCAGAGTCTGTGCCGCGTGGATGCCGTTGCTGTAGACGGGGAAGGGCAGCGTGGAGAAGAGTCCCTCGGCCGTGGTGAACACGTTGCCGGCGGGCATCTGCGTCAGGCTGGCCGCGCTCACGGCGCCGCCGAAGGGTCCTGACATGTTGAGGCGGTGCACGTGGTGGTACAGCATCTCCATGGGCGTCTTGGGGTCGAGGCCAAAGCCCGGGCTGTTAACGTCCACGAAGTTAACAGCGTGCGCGTTGGGTAGCAGGTTGCTCTGCATGGCCAGGGTCACCTCGGCGGGTGCGTAGCGGATGGTGCCCGTGGTGTAGACCCTCTGCGCGGCCGTGCTGGTGGCGGCCAGTGTCCCGGTCACCCTGTGCACCAGCGGGAGCACAACGTTGCCTGCCTGCAACCTCTGCAGCGCCTCCAGGTCCCCAGTGTACAGCAAGGAGTTGGGTGCGCTGGGGCCGCTGCCCCCGCTACCGCTGCCGCCGCCCCCGGGGTGCTTGTCCCGCGGGGACGCCGAGAGTGGGGGTGACAGTGGATCGGAGGCCACCGGAGCCAAGGCGGGAGTGGCGGAGGTGCCGAACTGAGTCTTGCGGGAAGCTGCGCCGTCTGCGCCTGGCGGGGTGAGGACCGAGTCCGGGATGGCCACATGCAGCCCCCCACTACTCCCGCCTCCCTGGCCCTGCGGGGACGGGAAGCGCTCCGAGTTGGGGGGCTTGGTCATGCTGTAGGGAGACTCATTCCTGGAGATCTCCCGGTTGGGAGGGTAGTTCCAGATGCTGCTGTCGTTGTCGAAGTTGATGGGTTCCGAGATCTCCGTCTTGATCTTGAGCACCGAGGCACTGTTGGGGGAGGACAGAAGCCGCGGCGGCTCCACCAGACCCGTGTCCAGGCCGCCGGGGCT
The DNA here is from genome assembly GCA_004024925.1 of Scalopus aquaticus. Lineage (NCBI taxonomy): Eukaryota > Metazoa > Chordata > Mammalia > Eulipotyphla > Talpidae > Scalopus > Scalopus aquaticus. The sequence goes on from PVIJ01000846.1 coordinate 63,493, forward strand.
TGACGCGCTGGACAGGCGCCTGCGGCTGGTGCTGCCGCCCTTCTGCCGTTTCCTCCTCTTCTTGCGCTTCTGGTGCTTGCTGGAGGCCTGCGCGCCCGCCTCTCCTGCGCTGTCTGAGTCCTTGGCACTGTCCGACGTGAGCGACTCGCAGTTCTGCAGCCGTAGGTCGGACTCGCTCTCCACATAGCGCTCCACCTTGATCTGCATAGGGCCCAGCGCACCAAAGCCGTCCTCGCCTGCCTTGGGGTTCTCGAAGTCTGAGTGCTCGAAGCTGTCATCGCTGTCTCGGCTGTCTGGGTTGCTGGAGCTGTGGCCTTCGTCGTTGCAGTTCATGTCGTTGTCACACGTGTTGCCGGACTTCTTCCGATCAGGCTCCGGGTCTTCGCTGTTCTCGGACTGGTTCCCCTTTTCATCAGACTTGGAATTGTCGTTGTCCTCTGCGTAGGGCCGGCAGCCGGGGTGGCGGTGGGGGGAGGAGAGAGAGGAGACACCGCATTAGCAGGGCGGGACCCCCCTCTGGCCTGCTGGGGGCAGGGTGCTGTGTTGCCCCAACCTGAGCTGTTCATCGCCTCAGTTACCTAAAACCTATGCTTTTTCTCTCTGAGGATCTGGATTAGCTAGTCCCTGCCTCAAAGTGTGGTCCACGGCACGGAGCACTGACATCACATGGCTGCATGTTAACCAGGTCCCCACCCAGAACAACTGAGTCAGTCTACATTTGAACAATACCCCCAGGTGGTTTTCAGACACATTAAAGTTTGCACGGTCCTGCATGAGGGAGTCAGAGTGAATACTAAGATGTTTGGTGACAGAAACACAATGGCATGCTAGGCAACTTTCTACAGAGACTGGCGCCTTCCATTGGTGACTATTTGTACATTGGTTGAAAACCACACTCCCTGATCATGGTCGCCTCCTCCTCTCTAGCACTGTCTCACTATCCAATTCTTCCCCAAGTAGACTATAAGTTCCATGGGGCAGGGGATTTTTTTTCCTTTTTGTTCACAACTAATATTTACATAAATAAGGAGCAGAGAGACTATATATTCTAGAACTTCTTCTATAGGAAAGAACTTTCAGAGGAATGTGATTTAGGAGATAGGAAAACAATCAAGATCCTCCCCTTCTGGGCAAGTCACAGATCTGCTCTGGCCATCCCTCTGCAGTAGCAGAAGACGATGGGCTAGAAGAGGCTGAGGGCTTTCTGTAGCATGGGCCCCATGCTCCCTGACTCTGTGTGTCTGTGGAAGGGGTTGGAGGATTGGTCAAAAGATTTTAGTATAACTTACCTGTGCCCCAAAGAGCTGCTCAGAATGCCTATCTCCCCAAGTAACTAGAAATGGGAAAAGAGGGGTTTGTTCCACATAGGCCAGGAAATAATTAACAGTCCGGTGCCCTAATGGCATTAGGTAGCCTGCTGTAGAGGCTTGTAAGGCTGTGACTATTTGGGGCCAAAGATACACAGACTGTTCTGGAGGGAGCAGAGCTAGTCCTATTACCTGCTTGGGTAAGGAGGCCAGAGCTAGTTGGGGGCTTAGGGTAGGGCTTCTTTTGTATGGCCAGTAGAAGTCTGACATTCAGTGATTGATAAATCAATCTCTTCCTTGTGTGTTTGCATGCCTAAATTTATACACTACAGTACACTTACATCTGTGTGTTTAAATACATACCACACACACATATTTATACATTATGACATCTATATGTATGCATGTATCTAGACATTACCCCCCACACAAATATAGATGTGTGCACATACGTATGTGGTGGTATATAGTGTCTAGACACACAAGTGTATAGAGAGTGATGCAGTCATAACCTCACGTGACATATGTCTGTAGGATTTGACTGCTTTCTGTGGCAGTGGCCCTGAGGCCGCAGTGCAGCCCTGTGTGTGGAAAGCTAGGCCTTAACTGCAGAGCACAGAGAAGGAGTAGTACCTGTAATACCTGAGGTGTCTTTAGAGTCTGATTCAGAGTCGGATGTCTCTGAGGATTCCGAAGTTTTCTCTGGCAGATGGGGCAGCTGTGCAATATCCATGGGTGTATCTTTGTACTCCGGGTTACTGTGGAGAACGAATGCAGCCATTAGGAGTGCAGACACCCATTCTGCACGGTTTGCAGGCTTTCACCATCTTCTCCCCAGTTCCTTGCCCCCCAAGCTTTTGAAGTTTGGAAGATGAAGCATGAAATCATTCTCAATACATCACGGGACTTTTAAAGAGCTTGGATTTCACATGCCAGGGGACAGATGCACCCTGCTACAATGATTGAATACCCAAATGCTTTGTGAAAGCTGCTAAAAAGCTTTTAAATAATCAGGTACTCCTGGGGGCCAGGGAACTGTGCTGCTTGACATTCCTCCTGGTATAGCACCTGGGGGGAAGGGAGGATGAGAAGTACTCTCAACAACTCATTCCCAGGCCTCCTGGGGTGCTCCGGCTTCTCTTGGGCTCCTAATGAGTCCATTGCCTCAGTGCCCTTGCCTTGGTCCTTGACGGAGCTTCTCGGCTGTTCAGATGGCTTCAGAGCCACTGGGGTGGGGGGCCACAGCCCTGGGTGCCTAACGATCTGATAGATGCACAGGTGCACCTTGGGATGCATGGATTCTGGCTACTGAACTGTCAACACACCCATTACAATCACATTTTCATCTGCTCATGTGGTGTACACCTGTGGCTTGTTAGCTGGAAATCTGATTGCAGTGGGGAGAGTCCCAGTGTGAAAGAGGTCCTAACAGAACTAACCCCATTTGCACAAACGTGCTGAACTTTTGTTCTATTTTTAATTCAGAAATAAGCCTTTTCTGGAAAAGTGACTTTTTGGTCCGTTTGAGTTAGCTGTGTTCCAGAAATGCCACTCCTAGGTCGGCCTGGTGTGCCAACATTACAGGCGACTGTCATCTGTGGGCAAAAAGCAAAGCCTCTTGCCTCAAAGTGGGAAATGCCTCTTCTATCCTTGCATGAGGGCTAGCCAACCGGAGCCTCTCAGATGATTACCAACTCATTTGCTAATCTCTAGTGAAATTCCTATATTAAAGAGTCACTCTTTCAGTCACTACTCTAAATCTCCAAATGTCCCTGGGAGGGTTAATTCACTAAGATAGATTATCAGGCATTTACTCCTTAGTGTGAATTAGCTTCAGCAGCAGAGCTTTCTCTAGATAATCAGATAAGACTAATGGTGGGAAGGTAGCCTGAGCACTTATGCAGTCTGGATATTCTGAGAGTCCGTAATTCTGCCCAGTCGTGGGAGGGAATGGAAGGAGACTGGAGGGACAGCAATTTCAAAATGGGGAAGGACAAGCTTGGTTGGGGCCCAGAGGTGAGGGGTTGTGGGAAGGAAGAGGTAGCATGAAAATTCTGCTCAGGAACAACGAAGGACAAGAACATGGGAGAGAAAAACAGACTTGAATAGTTGATATTTTTTAAAGCCAAGTCCTCCCCTTACTAGATCTCCAGCCTCCAGGGTGATACCAGTGCGTGGCCGACTTGGGAGCATTTCCTCTGCCAAGTCCGTCTCTACTCATCTCTGTTGGTCCAGGGGGTTTGCAATCACTTGTCACCCAACTTACAGTCTTTCATTATTGGATAGTGACAAAATTCAGTGTTTGTTTTCAAGTAAGCTCTGATAGGTCTGCATATCAGAGACTGAGGCTCTTGAATCTGGTGTTTGGTACCCAACCTCCTTCCTCTCCGTGCAGAATTAAGATGAGCAGAATCAGCGTTCATGAACTTGTGCACTCGACCTTAGACTAGATGGATTGTGCTGATTCCGAGTTGCACGGACCGACCTCTTCTTAACCATTCTCACTCCCACCATCTGGGGGCCCGTATAGGAAGTCCTGAGGCTGATGAGGCAGAACGAAAGATTCAGAGAGGATTCTCCTCCCAGAACAGGAGCAGCAACCATATAGGTGACTTCAATGCCCAGCTGTATCAGCACAGGAGACAGGCAACTAGCGATTCGGTACATTCTGGTACCAAGATCTAATTTCTCATTTATCGGGTCTCTTTGGCACAGCATCATTTTTGCTTGGCCAACCATGTCAATCAACAATATCTTTTTCTTTTTTCTCTTGGGCATGTAAACTTTTTATGTCCAGCTTCATTATATCCATCAACTTCTATGTAAATAGATTCCTTGATGTCAGAACCCATCTTGAGCATCTCACAAACATAGGGAATAGTGTGCTTGAAAAGCAAGCCTTTGAGAAAGCCACATTGAATGCACCTATTTTTACCTTTAGAGAGAATTAAGGTAGAGTATGAGATGTCAGAAAAGGAAAAAGAAAGCCGATAGATGAAGATTCTTTTAAGTGGTGCACATTAAGGCCCTTTCTCGAGCAATAATCGTTAGCGTCTGATTGATAGGCTCTTGGTAGCTCGCACACTCATGCCTTCCAGTCATCGCTAAGGTATGCGGACATCGTCTGAAGGGTCAGTGTGCTGATGAGCCACTCTGCTAGATTCTTAGCTTCATCTGACTGGCTCAGAGAAAAATGGGATTCAGGTCCTCCCTGTGTAAATGATCAGCCAAAGGGCAACAACTTCAATTCATAAGACCTACTGAAGCTACCTGCCCAGACCAGTGTGGGCTCTGCTCAGCGACTTTAGGGCAGGAGAAGCCCTGACCTGGAAGTACCGTGGTGGGCGTGAGTCAGGGTAGACATTGGGATTAGCTTCACAGTGGGCAGGTAGAGAACCTCCTGGAAACCTGGCCAGCAAACTGACACCCCCCCCCCCCTTTTAGGTCTTGGTTACTTTTTGGTTAGTTTTGAATCCAAAGGCAGAAAGTGAGGAAGGAGAGAGAAATGACGTTGTACACTAGAATCTAGGAAAATGTTGAACTTAGTCACATGTGGATATAAATTTCAAGGACATATTAAAACAGCAGTAAAAGCTGCCTAAGCTCACAGAGCAGGCAAAAGAAGACTTGCCTTCATTTTAATGCTGATACCATCTTGATTCTGGCAAAAAAGTTTTTTGCTGACCAAAACCTTAATGTCTACAGAGTCGAACCCTTAGGTAAGATATACTATGTCGAGGGCGTCAAAGGGCTGGGATATAAGAGGAATATAAAATACTCTGCTACTTATTCTCCCTCCTCTCTTGCTAAATGTTCACAAGGATCAGAGGGCATGAGTGTGAATATGTGTGGTGGGGGGAAGGAGGTCCCTTCTGAATGCTCCAGGTATAGGCCAAAGTCTCTATTCTCTTTTTGGCCTGTTTGTGGGGGAAACCAAAGCAACTTTGGACAGACCAAGAGTTATCGACAATATCACAAATCTGCCTGGGAAGTCCCTTCCAACATAGCTTTGATCTTTTCCCACTTCTTTGACTCTTGTGGAAAGAAGAGAAGAATTTCCACATACTTCCACACCAGATACTGTTAAAAGATAATACAAGACAGCTATTAACCATTGGGCCACGTATTTCATAACTGAGACAAAAAGGAAAGAGAATTAGAAAATATACCTAAGAAGATAATTCACCCAGATGATATTCTTCTCATTTGCGTTCTTGGCATTAATAGCTATGGTGGCACTAGACTGTATCCAAATATATCCTCCATTCTTCTGCATCCAACGATAATACTTGGTCACACACTGGCCCTTATTCAGTACTGGGAAAAACAAAAACAAAGTAAAAGGCATTGTGTATTAAGACTGGGACCAAATGATTATCACTTCTGCAAAATCTCAAGCTTAGGAAGGGGAGTTTCTACACGAAGCACGTGGTGCCCCCTCAGTTGCTTAGTGCAGAATGCCACCAATAGGACGAATGAATTCAGCACTTCTGCCCTGGCAGCCCCCGGGTCGGGGTTACTAGTAGAGGTAGCAAGACTTTATTCTGTTTTGGGCAGCCATGGTGTGAAAGGAAGTATAAAAGGACTACAAATCTTCTTGGCTCACAGATCACCTAACGCGGTGTGGATATGGTCAACGGGTTTGACGTCAGATGGCAACAAAGGCAAATTTGCCTCTGATTTATTCATCACATTGAGCTAGAGCTCTCTGAGATTCTGGATATTTGAGTGGTTATTATACCCCTCTGCCTTTGATCATTGCACCTCGGCGTGCATAGTACCAACCAGCATCCTTCTACATGTGCTCCTTTGATCTTGTCGAACAGAATTTATAGCCCATGTATGAATTAAATTTACATCGATCAGTCAGGGGAAATTCTGGTGAGACTGTACTGAATGTTGGAACAAAATAAATTCCCCAGCCAAGTCAGAGAGGAAGGCTGGCCTAGGGGAGGCACAGAATTGACTTGGCTAGAGCCAAATAGAGTGACAGCTCCACACAGACACTGAAATATGGCCCAAAATGAAGGAAGAAGTAAAAACAATCAGTAATGTGAAACGGTGCCATTAAATACCCACTGTAAGAGAGCTTTAAAATGCAGATGTTAAAAATGATACTTTGACCAAAATCTTGCCAAGTTGGAATTGATTTGATTTGTATCTGGGTACTCCTGAGCTAGTAAAAGGGGAGAGTGCAGTAAATCATCCCTTGAAATAAAGTGCTGGGGATGGGACTGCTTTAAAGGGATGCCGGAAATGTGCAAAACCTGCTGTTATTAGTTGGATAGGATCTCGGCAACTCCACACCCCCCAGCACGCCAGCTGGCTGGCCACTAGAGGGCAGTGTGCACTCGTCCACGTCGCCCACTTTTGGCATGTCCTTGTCTCCGTCTGCTAAAATGAAAAACCTCTAACTGCTGTAATAAATTTGGCTAAATTAGCTGCTAAATGGTTATCTCAAGTAATATGTATTTGCATTAATCATCTTGCTCTAAACCAGAACAAGCCAGAGTCCTAAAGACGTAGTAAATTCATATTGTCCATTTAATTACGGCTAATAAGTGCTTCATATACAATAGTTTCATGAAGTACATTCTGATTTTTTTTTGGGGGGGGTGGATGGGTAAAGGGAAGTCACTTTGGAAAAGAGCCGGTTTAAGGTTGTTGCAGTGCTTCCCCTTCTTGTCTGAGCCGCCCTTCCTGTCTGAAAACGACAGAAAATCCAATCTCGGCATTTTATGTCCATAAACTATAAACTTGGATGCTTTTCTCTCATTCTCTTGTTTTCCCCTCACAATACACTAAATAAATGGCTGCAAAATTTAATAATTATGTCTTAACAGTGCCTTGAAAATGCTTTGCTTGGATGAGGGCTTCAAATAGCGGCAAGTTCTATTGGGAAACCAGTCAGCAGTGTAGGGTATTTTAAAGGCCCGGAACTGTCATCCTCTCTTGGTGGCGAGGCTCCACAGGTAGCGTTGTGCTCTCCTTTGTCGGCGATTGTAAGCTCTGCCATCTGCATGCATCGCTTCCCAGGCTACAAAACTGCGTGGTGAAGCTGAAAGCAGTAAAATACTAACTCTGCCATACAGCTCTTCTGTCAAACCATTGTTGCATGCAACAAGATGTGCTTTTATTCAAATCCTCTCAACCTGGTTAACTATTAATAGAAGAACGATGGGTTATGAAATTCTGCCCACTATTTTCACAGAGAAAACTTACTGAGCCCTAGTCAGTGGTTGGTGTGTGATTCAATCTACTGTGTATCTGGAATAAGGAATCATTTCAAACAGTTCTAGTATTTTTAACAACAGCAAAGAGACTGAGAAACCTCTTTTCAGAGTCACATGGAGAAAACACTGAGATGGCCAGCCAGGCCAGCCCTCTCTGGCTGGAGATCCTGGACTAGAATTCCATCAGAAAGGACCAAAAAAAAAAAAAAAAAGTCCTCCCTAGAATAGAGCATAGAAAGGAGTAGACTGAGAAAGGGATTACAAAGTCAAATTAGGATCAGCAGAATCAACCTAAAGATCACACCCGTTTCCTAAAAATACTTTCTCTTAAAAACAAACAAAAATCTCAATTCAGAAACAGGGAGGCAGCAAAGCAGCTGCTTCTCTGATGGTCTCTAGGTCTGTGCTCTGAGAGAGGCTGAAAGGTTATTCGCTAGAAGGCGCACTGCCATATCATCTCCTGAGGTGAGGCGGGGTGACTCTGGTCTCACTAAGCACCTCCGTGTTTCCTGAAAAGATAAAACTCAATTTGGGGGGACCTATGAAAACATTACCAAACAGCCTTCTGCATCACCAGGCCTGGGGCCATCTGGTAAAGAGAAGCTGACTGAGAAAGTTTTGATGTGAGAAAGTGGTGGTGAAAGGACTGATGAGGACGGGAACCCCCAAAGGACTCCATAGGGAGTCTGGCAGCTTCTTGGGTGGAGAACACCACAAAGCTGACCTGAAAGAAAGTTGAACCGCATCCATTTATTTTCCCTGGGCCAAGCTAGCAAACAGAAGTCTAAAAGGGAAACAGTTCAGCCTGGTCTCAGGTCATGACTATTTCTTGAGGAGTCGTGTTTTGTGAATGAGGCCCCACATGCCAGCGGCAATCAAGACAACGAGAGAGCTGGCACCGAGCTGCACCCACTGTGGTGTGAAACGGCGACCAAAATATTGCCCAGTTGCTTCTGTTTTTCAGGAGGCCCCATAAAAGAGCTCACAGTGGATATTTTTGCTTTTTAAAAAATGAACAAGGAATAATTTTTGCTTGGGGCTCCAGAATATAAATGTACAACTTGGGGATGAAGCTTCTTTCCTTTAAAAAAAAAAAATCACACTGGCAAATCAGTTGGATCATTCCAGCTGTGCCAGAGGCAGGATCTGACAGCTTTTCCTGAGCTCATGTGGTCCTAATCAGCTCAAGAAGAAAAGCCACCTTGGTGCCAGTTTGAAAGCGACTTTTAGTTTGCAATAAATTAGAGAACTCGAAAAACACAAACTTTGTCAATTCTCTTTAATCCACTGGCTGTTTTTATTTTTTGAGTTTCAGTATTAGATAACAGAGAAGCGAGGGGATATTTGTGTCAATCTATTTCATAAAATCTCTTGTGGGGAAAACAGGAAATAAGCACATATACGTTACTTATTATGGAAGTCCTTAAAAAGAGTGAATTGTCCCTTACGAAGAGAATGAGACCCATCGTACCAACAAGCCAATAAGCCCAGGAGTAATTCATAACATTGTGCTCCAGCTATAAAGGGGTGGGGGGAAGGAGAGGGAGAGAGAGAGAGAATATGAACACATGTAGAGAGAACATGCATGTTGATAACACAGATAAATTGATAATTTGAATCTCACACCCATGATACAGTTCTGAGTACTTCCAATACATAAATCTGGCATCTTCTTTTTGGATAATCCCAAGTTGAATTTTTGCTGCCCCAAATGTTTGGGTAACCCCACCGGCATGTCCCCCACTGAATTTGCTGCTCACACCATAACATCTCTACAGCAACGGCTTTAAAGTTGTGCTATGGGAATCTTTGATTTAAGAACCTCAACACATGGCCTTTTCTTGTGGACACGGAGGACGAGCGTTTTCCCAGGCATAACTGAGACCCTCGCTGTCACATGAGAACTTGCATCTTTGTATCTGAAGGTCAGTTGTCACCCATTGCTGGGGCTGCTCTTACTCTGAGGGAAACCCAAAGCCATCACCAGCACTCCCAACCTTTCCAGTTAAAGATGCCTTTGACTGTAACTCTATAAACTGATGTTCAGAGGGCAGAGGGGAGCCCACATTTGCGAGAATGTGAAGGAGATAAACGAGAGACTTCAGTTCTTCTGGTCGAACTATGCCAGCCCAGCTTGTCGGGTAATTTTTGGCTCTTGGTACCACAGCACCACCTGGTCCAATCTAACGAGAAGGGAAGGGAGTGACGACCACGGAAAATGGCAGGAGCTTACATTTTAGAACACACCATCTTTTATGTCAAATCCACATTCTCCCCACAAAAGACTGGAAGCTCAGTTGTACTGAAGATCTTTTTAAAATGTCAACTGGTCTTTTGGTTTGCTCTTAGTGGTGGGCACACACACAATTTATTGCTGGAGAGATTAACTCACGTCCCTCCAAATCTGATGAAGTCTCGCTGAAGCACACATCCACAGCTCTGCATGCAGTTACCAACAGAGGGATTTCAGTTTTCCTTGGGAAAACTTTGTCCACAGAAATAGACTGATGATTGAAAGGACATAAAGGAAGCCTGTGTCTGTGGCAGGAACATAATTCTGTTAGTAAATCAAAACAAACCAGTACAAGTTTGCCTTCAGAAATATGGAGAGAAAAGAGAACATGGTCTCTTCCTGTTGGGCTGTTCTATGAAATCAAAGCCAAAGAGTCTAAATAGTGAGTTGCTTGTGTCTTAAAAAGAAGGAAGCAGTCTAATTTGGGTTAAAGAGATGAAGAACACATATCAAAAGCGGTCTTTTAGTGAAGTGTCTCACAAAAGGACATTTTAGTGGTTTGCATATGCATTAAAAAGCTGCAATACTTGGTGTATTCAGGTAAGTATAGAATAAATAGGAAATGGTGAGCTCATCGGAGATTTCACACTTCACATTCACACAGCTGAACAAAGAGCTTCATTATCGTCATGGTGACAGGAGGACGCATCTGCAGCGCCATCCACCCCCTCCTGGAGGTACCTCCATCAATGGCCGCGGAGAGTGGAGAGCAGGTGCCTTCTAGAAACTCAGACATTATTTTGGAATTCACTAGTATGGAGTGTGTGTGTGCACACGTGTGTGTGTGTGTGTGTGTGTGTGTGTGTGTGTGTGCGTGCGCGCGCGCACCAGAATCACACTTTCTACTTAACATCACAGTTGGGTACTTAGCTGTAGCCACTGATTCTCTCCCTACATTCACAAAACTGGCAGATGAAACATGAAAAAGAATACTGACTCTTTAATCTCTGCTTCTCCACCTAAGGCCCACGGCAGGCTGACAGGGAACTTCATTCTGGAAACAGGACTTTTTAAAAAAAATTCTGGATTACTTTTTCCTCTGCTTTTGAAAACTGTGGGCTATAGGGGAATGAACCTGACATAGATTTAGAACAAGAACAAGTTTCTTTATCTGAAAAGTTATAGTCCTTGATGCTTACAGGAAGGTCATTTTCAAAACCCACAGGAGAAACAGCATTACAGTCAGAAACTGTGCATTAAGTGCTTTATTTACTCGCAATCGAGACAGTTTTTCATTTAGAACTGCTCATAGGATCAACCCAGGCTTTGATGCTGTGCAGACTCGCCTATAGATTTTGCAATTAGTGAGCTAGATTTCTTAAAGAGCAGGCATCCACAAATCGGTTTTTAGTTTTTTTGTAAATCCATGTGCCGAGCAATATTTGGTAAAATTTAATGATATTTGATACTTAATATGAGTTACGAGCTTAAGGACAGAAGACCTGTGATGGTCTGAGAATGACTATGCATCATCTATGGATTTTCCTCTGATACACTAATGACAGGCCCTGCCTGAAGTGTGCTCTGTGTGATTTATAATCTCAGAAGAGGTTTTTTCCTATACCACTGCCAATTGATAGATTTTTATTAACTGTTAATATTGAATCATGCAGAAAACTTTTCATTGATTTAGAACATGCCAATTTGTTAAGTTTAAAAAAGAAATTCCCCTTTTTATTCATGATAATGTACTGAATTGGAGAGCAAGGCTTTTAAACACTGATGCTATCCTGTTCTAGGACAGGAAGAATCAAGGTAATTGTTGGCAGGATTGACATGTGAGATCTCAGATTTTTTTTTTTTTCCAAGCTGTTTTTCAGCCCAACCAGGGAGTTTTAAGTACTGCTCATTTCTACCCTTTTCAACCTAAAATAGTTACGGACAGGTATTTCTTAGCCTCCCCCCCACCTCCTTTATTTATTGGGGATTTGCTAGAGATAAAGGGAAGCAGTGAACATTTCAGCATGGAATTAAGAAAGATTTATTGCTAGGAATGGTAGATTTATTCATTTATTCAATAAATAGTTTTTCAATGCCTACTCTGGGCCAGGAATTGGAGGATATGAAAGTGAGCAACATCTCTCAAGGGCCGGTTTTCCTATATCAGCCCCAATGATTTGTGGTAATTCCCTTTCCCTTGCCAGTAAGGGCTTACTCTGGGATATGATGAACACTGGACAGTGAGACTCAGGGGACTCCAAGTCTCTCTACTTTGAGATAGTTGAAAAAGTTTTCTTTCTTATGAAAATAGGGATTTGCCTCTTTCCCTTTGAGTGAGAGACAAATGTTCATTGGTCATTTTCACTAGTAAATTTGTAATAGGAAGAAATTTTAGGTCTTTGAAAGCAGAGGTGGTCTGACCTGTTCTGGGGGAATTCTTCACCTCCTTTAAAAAGTGAAGAGTGATGAACACTGGGAAGGGAACTTGCATGTAAGGATTACTAAATAAAAAAAAATTCAAAAAGGATTAGGTAGATCTTAAAGTCAGATTTATTTTATGTCTCTGGTGGCCCCTGTGTTTGCAGGTGCAGTCATTTCATTAAGTCCACTAACCACCGTTAACAAGAAATACACATGGTGAGGGGCCAGAAGACAAAAACTCTTGTTCATAAGATCAGGAATAACTACATGAACCCAAACCAGTTCCGCTTGTTCACCTGTTCTGTCAATTTTCAGAAATCTAAGTATTTTATTGTATAAACTTGACAGATTGTCCCATGTAGCGTCACAGCTGGTTGTCCACTTCCGCTGGACCCCAGCTCTGTCTGCGGCTTTCTGTTTTATGGTCTCCTCCCCAGTCCCAGGAATGTGTAAACCAGTCACGGTCAATCCATCCTCATGTGTGGCTTAGGCTTGGGCATTTGTTGAAACACTGGACAATGAGATGTGATGGGGTTTCTCTCAACTGGAGCTTCTGGGAATTTACTGTTTTCTTTCAAAAATGAACACAAAATAGTGACTGAACCTTTGCTGACTCTGGATAGTGCCCAGGGAGGAACTTATGGCTAAAGGCACTGCAGCTGCCTTGTGACCATGGAGGAAGCTTGCACAACTATGGAGAAAGCTTGGAGTCATTTTTACTTGTGTTTTATTGCTTGTATCCAGATGCATTCCAGCTGATATTTCCCACCCAAAACGCTAGGAAGCCAGAGAGGAAGTGGGGATTCATGAAGAGGTTCAAGTAACCTAATCTTTAGTTAATCTCATGTCTGTGGAAAAATCATGCTAACACCTATACAAGTTAATTCCTAGGCCGCTCATTTGTGTAAAAAGTTTGAGGTTTTTTGAGATTTGCAGGATGTCCTAAGTCAATTTTTAAACATTTTAAGTAAAAAGATATACAAAATTAAGATGCCACTGTAAAAAGTGATGGAATCAATTTTATTTAGGTTAGCTGATTTAGGTTAAAATGGGTAATTTAAAAGTGTTTTTTTTTTAACAAGCAATAGTTTCTCTCAAATAAGAAGTGTTTCTTTTTATGATTAAAAAAAAAAAGCAACTACTAATTTAAAGAGCAAGAAGGAAAAGCCCAGAATCCATGTTAGAATTATATTAGGATATATCTGTCAAATCAAAATTCAGGTTTACTCTCTGGGCAGAGAGAAAAGAATATGTATTTTTATTTCCATGTTTTTGGTCTGTTCTAAGCCTGGAATCCCCTTCACACCCCTCTCTCCACCACCATGCCCATAGCTCCTGCCATCTTGACTTTTTGCCATCTTCTTTCAAGGTTCAAGGGAAATGCGCCTCCTCCATCTTTCCTTGGCTGCTTTCATGCTGAGGTTGTGTGTTTTCATACATTTTAGTACTCCTCATTTTATGACATTTTTGAAATAGGCTGTGTGTAAGTTAGTTGAAGATAGAGCCCATATCTTAGATATTTTAAAACTTACAGTAGTAACCGAAAGGCTTGTATATAGTAAGGGTTCACAAGTGCTAGATGAATTTGGATAGGGGAAATATTACTGTTTGTATTCACACACGTAATCAAGTACATAGAAAAATACTAACCTAGGGGAAAATTTAAAGATTCTTTGCTTACTAAATTGACTGACTAGTGATACTCTACTTTCTTCACTGATATTCAAAACTTTGCATCTCTGTAAAGAAGTCAGTCTCTTTATCAAGTGAGCACATATTTGTTTCATTTGAACCCTGATTGAGATACCCCTCAGAGCCAAATCACTACTCATATTTGACTATAACTAATAAAATGTATCCAATTGGAAAAGAAAATGAAGTGCTTAAGATTGCTAGTCAATTTTAATTTTCTTTAATTCCATGTAAAAGAATGCCTCCTAAATGCTAGAATAGTTAGTGCTTCTTAAACCTTAACAAGAATGCAGGTCAGTTAGGGATCTTGTTAACTGCAGATTCAAATTCAGTAGTCTAGGGCTAGACCGGAAATTCTGCATTTCTTTATGCTCCCAAGGGATGCTGATATAGCTGCTGGACAGACACACTTTCAGCAGCAGTGGGGCAGGGACTCCTAGATGATAGTTGGACCCTCGCTGATTAGGTTTTCTGCCCTTAGACTTGAAAAGCCAAAATCACTAGCAAAAAACAAAAACAAAAAAAAAAATAGCAACACTCCTGGATCAAAACCTGGTTTTAATTTGTCTTTACGTGACAGTCTATTTAGTTAATGGACAGGCACATGGTGTAGGCTGATTTGGCATCTAAAAAGCATCAGACATGATAGCTATTACACACATTTCCCTCCATGGGAATTTTCCTATTCAGATGAAAAAAGAGGCAAAACTCATTTGCTTTGGGAGAAAGTCCAACCAATGATCAGATTGCAGTTAAATCCCTGAAGACCTAGTCCTGAAAAAGGCTGAGATCAGAAAACAGAAAAGCAACCCTCTGTGCTATCTGCCTCCGGCCCACCCATCAAACTTTATACCTTCCCTTCTCCCTTCACTCGCAGTTCCTTCACTGTGTGCAATGGTTGCATACCCAAATCAACAATTAAATTCCCCTTTTGTTTGTGTGGCAGATGACAAATGCATGAAGGACATCTTGTGTTTCCTAGGCAGGCAGGGCACTTACTTTGATTGATGCTCGGTTGTGGAAAAAAAATGAGCTGGGAAGGAATTACAATGGAGGGCCTGCAGACTGGAAGGGGATATACTAATTAGTCCTGCATTAAGTAGTCGGCTTGCATTTGGCGATGAGACGCCTTCAGGAGGGAAGTGTAGGGGTTATTGATGCAAGGCAGCATGGAACGCATTATGTCAGGTGGCTGTATAGTATTAGTTTTGTGGGGAACTATAGAATTTTGTAATTAAGAAATAAACACTTAGGCTACTGTATTTTTTTTTTTTTAGTGCCCCTCTCCCCCCATATACTGGTGGACCATGCATTTTAACTCTACAGGATCATGTCGACACGCTCGAAGTTCTCTCTTTGAGAAATAACTCTTGCAGGGCTTCCTCACTCTGGGTAGGGCTCTAGGAAGGGAAAACTGCCACCATATCTGTCTCTCCAGCTCCTTTACTACAATCCCACAGCTCTTGATAAAGCATAACATTATAAAGGGCAAGGAAATTTTCCCTCAGGCCACCCCTGGGTTTTAGAGTTGTTGCTGATTTGACCCTGGAAGAACCCTAAGGATAATTCCAGGCAAATTCAGCTCCTTCATGGACAAAAGGCTGGGTTTAAAGGATACAAGAGAAAAGCTAAGCCTGTTTCTCTGGATTAGCTTTTGGTGTATGCCTTTTCATTTTTCAGGCTAAAGGCTGAGATGGGGTAATAGATGGCCCCGTCACTAAATTCAAGGTGACACAGCTGCTCTAGGTCACAGGAACATGTGGCTCTCGAGAGACCTGACTGGTTCTGTCAAGGTTAATATATCTGAGCAACAGAGGACTGGAGGGTGATAGACAAAGATACTCAAATAATCACTATATGAGGAGTTTAAAATTCAAACTTTGAAATGTTGACTGGGCCGATTTGACCCGAGGAACCCATGAAACTGGGTTTGATGACACCGGTGAGGTGACTTACACAAAAATCAGAGCTCTTTGGTCACAGTATGAAAGAAGAGCCCCTAAAACTCCCTTGGTTTGTGCATCCCAGAGTGATAGCACTAGCCTACCATGTTGGCACAGATAATGGTGATTCTTAGTGATTCTTTATGTTGAAACGCAGTGAACTGTCAGGCATCTTATGTTAACCTATCAGGAGGGTAGATGAGCCAAAGTTTTTGGTTCAGTTTATCAGCGTTGTCAAATTCTGGTACAGCCAAGATCCCCTTTTATTTTTCTTCTATAGACAAGTTCACTTATGGATTTATAGATGTCTGTGCTAGGAAAAATATGTAAATGATAAAGATTGCATTTTGAGTTCCCCAAGTCTATTGAATCTTTTAAAAAGTTTTTACCCCTAAACTGGAACATAAGAAATACCATCAGATGTCGAAATATAAGAAATACTATCCGATGACTCCAACCTGTCTTTCGTGGACAGAACCAGGAATTGTGCCAATAGCTCTAGGAAGAAAAGCTAAATAGTTAATGTGGTTTATTTTTTACCATCCCTTTGTTTTAGAATTCTATCTTTTTCTGTAGTTGATTCTATGTCACCATGACCTTCCCCTGCCAAGAAAGCACCGTCGAGGCATCTTTCAGTAATAGCCCAGGGCTTTGGACAAGCAAGATGCTGTGCTGGCTTTTTGCCTTTTCTTCTAATGTTTGCACAACCAAGACTTATTACATGCTCTGTCATTTTGTTACTGGGCTAGCTTTGGTTTGAGAATTAGGTAAACATCAGACATTCCATCACACAATTTTAGACTCAATCTTACTTTATAATGATGTTAATGTTTATTGTACAAAGTGAGATGCATTTGTATATTTTAGCATTTGATTTCAGTCACAGAATGCAAAACCTGACATTGGCATCAGTTTGATTTTTTTGTGTGTGTGATTGAAGATATTAAGCACTACAAGAACGTTGAAATTTCAATCTGATTAGGATCAAAATTCTTCAGGATCAAAACACTCTTTTTCCTCCCCCTACAGTTTTACTAATTGTGTGCTACTTGACATTGCGGAGTTATTCCACAGCATGATAGCTAAATATGTGAAGTGTATTTTACTGTGCAGAATTATCAGCTCATTCTATTTGTTTTTCATGTGTTTAAGGTTATTAAAAGAACTTAAAATTAGAAGTCATGTGTATGAGTTGAAAGAGTGAACTCAATCATTGTTAGTCGGCTAAATCATAAAGCAATAGCTGGTATGTCAATATCAAGTGATGAAAAAATTCACGGAATCTGAAAGCAGGCCCTTCTCTGTTTATTAGTTGGCAAGATACCAGAAAAATTAGGAGATGAGCACAATAGTGAATGACGGAGTTGTTTATTTTCAGCACTCTCAAATTATTCCGGTTACTGAAAATGAGATAAAAGTAGATCCGAAAGAATGGCATCAAACATTTGTTGGAGACCTTTGCTTTCTGGGAAGAAATGAACTGCCCTGGCTCACTGTTCCTGAGGAATGGTGTTTCTTTGAGCTGTAAATCAAATCCCAGAGAAGATAGCATGATGTTTACCAAATAATAACGGAGGATGACAAAGTTCTCTTTTGTCAGCATCAGGTTTCTGGATTTAGACCTCAATTAAGATTCCAAAATGAAAAGGCACCCCTTTCCCTACAAACGTGGTCTGTGCTTGTGTTCTGCAAACACTACATTCATTTTTAAAGTCTGAATCTCTGGCATGTATTGGTCCAGAAATACATTCATAGCTTCCTGCGAGGATCCTGATTTTTCTCCATTTTCTCTAAATTCCCAGCTACAAAGAACCTGATGGTTCTTTTCAGGAAACAGCATCATTTTGTTTTCCAATTAATTGAAGAGCCATCTGCTTCTGAGATGCATGACACCATTCGTTCTTAGCAACAAGTGTGTTCCCTAAATCCCTGGTGCGTAGTACCAAGGCACGCACTCTGGATTGGGAGAGGAATTTCTGAAGAGCTGCCTGGCCAGCAGGCTGTGCCCAGAGACATGGCATACACAGAATTTGACACTGAACTTGGTCTCCTGTCACTGGTGCTGCTGCAGGGTTAAAAACACAGTACAAGAGGCTCACACTTGGAGACTCTGGCTAGCTTACTCGCTCTCCATTGTGTTTTTGAAGATCTGAGTTTGAAATAAGCAAGCGACTGCAAAGGGCAGGAAAGATCTGAAACAGCTCAGCTCAACCATGGCAAGAAGGGGGAGTAAAATCATGGCTGATTTTACTGCGTGAAAGTTTCCACTCATCAGTGGCACCTTGTACGTACACCGAGTCATCACTTAAACATCATTTATAGGTTCTTGGAAACGGCAACTTTAACGATGGCGTAAAGAAAACAAGTTCTTGAATAACATCATTTCATCCAAAGGCAACTGGAATCTTTCTTTTTCCTCATCAATACTACAGCAATGCTGTTGAACAGAATGATGTAATTCAAGGACCTGCTGTATTTAAAATGAGGTTTCAGAATAGGGTTTAGAATCTTCTAGAAATATAAAGCCCTCCTCATCTTTTAGGAGGAGTCTATTGATTGACCATATAAAGGATCTCTGGCTGGAAAATGGAGTCTCTTGCCCTGTGGAATTCTCAGACTCCTTCCCAGTGTAAACAGCCCAGTTGAATCTGATGAGGCAAAATTGCAAGTGGACACTGGTGCTCGGGTGACTGCTTTGGTCCTGCTTTGTTTAAATGCCATAGAAAGTGCTTTGGAGGGCAAAGCAAAGGGGCCGTGGGGTGGGAGCTGGGAACCAGGTGCAAAGAGCTGAGATTAGTTTCTCCCAGGAGTTGGGAGATAGGGGGCCTGCGCCTATGAATAACCTTCTTTCTAGAAACACAGTGAAAACACACGGACTTTGAGAGCTTCTGTGTTCACAGGCGGTGCTCCACCCCTGCCCGGGGCCGCCCCGAGCCCCGGTTTTTGTGTCTAGTCAAGGAGAATTTTTATAGGCTCTGTCCTATTTGAACTTGTCCTCTTCTGTGTATATTTTGAAACCGAGACTACAAATTTCAGAGTGGAAGTTGCTCTCTAGAAAATGAAAGGGTCAAAAAAGCACTTAAGGCAAAGGTTCTCCCATCACTTCATGGGGGAGTGAGCACAGGAGACCATGAAATCTTGGGTGAGTGCCTAAAGATCCAGCAATTTCTCTAGGCCTGGGGTCCAACTTTCAATCTAATTCTAACACCAGTTGAAGAGATTTATGTCTCACTTTTTCTCACTGCCGCTGACAGTCATCTCAAATGTACACAGAAGACAACGGGGAAAATCAGCACCGAAAAGAAACAAACAGCAGAGGGAGGACACCACCAAGCTGCCCGCGGGCGGTACTTACAGTCCAGGTGACTGTGCCTGATACCCTCGACATCTTCCGCGTGGATGAAGTGGTAGCACCTCTTCCCCACGATGTCTACAGGGGTCAGATCCATATAATCGCTAATCCTACAAAGGGAAGAACACAGGCTGGAATTTTAGAAGGGGGAGGTTACAGAAACTGTCAAATGACTTAGGAACAAACGGACCGTTTTCATTATGTGAGGGGATCAGGGAGGGAAAGCCCTTTATGAATGAGATTGCTTCTTTAACACAGAGCAGACTTTTTGAAAAGCAGGAAATGTGCTCCATCAAATGATTGTTTAAAAAACGAAGTAGGCTTTTTCTTTTTCTTTTTTTTTTTTTTGGCATCGTCATTCCCATGTAGACAACATAATTCCATGAAATTATTGAGAATCAGGAACAATGCAAGATCCTCATTAGAGGCCGAGATAATTCAAGGTTACATAATAAAATAAAAACATGTTATGTTTATACCAAATGATTAGAGACACCTTTCATTTAAACAGATTGGTCTTCTAGTGGGTATTTCCATGAAAAAGGGTTTCAACTGCTTCTTGGCACAAAGTCCAAATTGGCATTTCAAGGGATATAATTTAAATACTGAGACATACAGATGCCTGGGGGTATGATCTTTTTTAGTCTTAGTCATCTGGGAGCACAGCTTTCCCTCCTGGTCCTTTTAACTGGTACTTTGTGGTGAAATCCACACAGAAACTTTTAAACCATTGCAGCAGCTCTTCCAGGCCCATGCCCCACAGTACAGGTGTGTAAGCCTCTGTCATTGATTGTCCAGACGCCAATGTAATGTCCTCAGGCAGGAGAACAGAAAAACAGAACAAAAACTGGAAAACATGCCAGGGGGAGTCTGCCAGCTTTACACCAACACGTCAGAAAGCTCACTGCCCTCCTTCCTGTCCAAGCACAGACTCGTTTCGGTCCGTCCAAAACAGAATCTATCTTTTGTCTAATTTATTCTCTTTACTGTCCCTGTGTGTTTTAGGGTTTATGGCTTATAAATGCAAACCTGAAGTGAATCTTTAGAGATGCCATGTTTAAGAAACCCATGAGATCAGTGTTGGGGAGTTCAATCTGGCCCATAAGGCAGGGAAGTGAGAAAACAAAACAAAAGCAGAATAACAGGGAATATGATTAAAATACACTACCCGTAAGTGTACTTCCTAATGGGACTGAAATTATTTTTTTGGCCAAGCTAGAATTCTTGGTAAGATAAGACTAAATGAGGCAAGAAAAAGCAGTATTTTCTGAGAATTCATGGTTTTCTGGTATGAAAAGGATTCTGCTTCCCAAGTGCAGGTGACACCCGCTTTCTGCAAAGGCGGGAACAAGGATGTCCTCAAAAGGCCTCACTGGTGTTTGTGAATTTGCCAGCTCCTCAGAGAGCATTAGATGTCGGCTCTGCCTGAGGGCGTTCTAGGGAATGCGGAAGAGAATGGCCCGTAGGGTCCAGGAGAGGGCTTCAGTTCCTAGTTAGCAATTCCATAATTAAACAATGAACCCAAGGAAATGCCACTTGTTCTTTAGGGAGGACATTTCTTCAGCTTATCCATTCTTTGAATGAATCTTTTCAAAACAGTTGAAGCACTGATAAGTACGATAATCTGCCACCCCTGTGAATGTGACTAGCCCTGTGTTCCAAAACTTCTTCATGTATAGCCATGTGTCACATCATGATGGTCTTGTCACTGGGTAACCGCCACAGAGGGTAATCACACACCCTGAGATGGTTCCTTCCTACACCTGCGGGCTATAGAGACCGCCATCTTGGATGCATGCTGCAGTTGACTGAAGGCCTTATGCAGAGCGAGACTGCTGTCAGTCTGATGGCATCTTTTACACAGAGCCTCAGCTTCCTCATCTGTAGAGCAAGCTAAGAGGTTGGTGAGAGATGAATGAATGAGATGGATGCAGCATAGCACCTGGCACACAAGTATGTTTTTTTCCCCCTTAGATCAAATGTACAATTACCTCTGACATTTTTAAAAATTACTATCGTTTTCAGTTGGGAAATACTGTGGTGTGGTCATTGGTTAATGAGGGACTGTGGAAAACATTATTTTCTTTTTTTTTTTAAAGATTTATTTTTGCATACAAGCTGGGGTACAGGTCAGAGACGTGGGGCGGCGAGAGTGTTCACCAGAGGCAGAGTGGGGATCAGAACAGGCAGATCGACAGAAATACACTGCTGAGGGGAGCAGTGGGCGAGACAGGAGAGGTCTGCCGTGCCATGTGGGATTCTCCCCGGCTGGGCGTCGAACTCACGTCGCCACTGCCGACAGCTCCACAGCGCAGCACTTATCCGCTGCGCCACCAGGGAGGCCCCATTATTTTCTTTTTAAATGGGAAGAAAAAATGCTTAAAGAGTGGGTCACAGAAAATGATCTCAATTACTAGAATGGCACCATCAGGTACTCAGGCCCATGGACTGTGTCAGAAAATTAATCAATTCGTGATCACAGGAATGAAAATTAAATGGTGGTTTGGGACTGGACAGTCATGGGGAGTTAGGTAAATAGGATGAGACTCCCTTTTTTGGATGGAGTGGCTGAAGAAGCTGACAGGTTTTCAGATAAGTGAAGCCATAGTCTATCCTTTGACTTTCTATTTGCCTCCCTGGATGGAGCTCAGTTCCCACCATTCTACATTTTAAATTGGTGAATAAGCACCTGGTGGGCTGTGGTTATGTTCTTTCATGGGTGCCTAAATATAAGAGGTCCTGTTCAGTGATTCTTCTGACCAAGTCCTTGCCAAAGCCTGAATTCTAAAGAAAAATAAGTGACAAGGAATGTAGGAAAACCCCACAAAAAGTGGCTGAGTGCATGGGGTTTTGAATCTGGCAGATCTGGCTTTGAAGGCTGGCCTTGGGAAAGTCGCTTCATCTTTCTTTCTAAGCAGAAACTACCTGAAGGAAACAGAGATAGACGCAATGCCTACCTCCAGAACTGCCCTACAGATTAAAAGAGAGAGTGTATACAATGTTACCTTTGCACGTTGCTGAGTGTGGGAGTATGTAGTAAGTGCTCAATATACCTTAGTTACCTTTAACTCTACATGCCAACTCTAGATAAATCCTTCTGGCTAACTCATCTTTCTTGATATTTTGTGGTCGTTCCAGAATAACTGAGATATAGGGAATTACATCACAATGATAAAAATTTTAATAAATATCAACAAAAAACTAGAAAAAAAGTTCTAGTGTTACATGTAGTAACAAGTCCATATTTTTTACCCAGCTAAACACTACTAGTCCAGGTAGGGATCTTTCCCCACTGGTGGATTCTCTTCCTCTGAACCAAATCCTGAACAGAAACGGTAGCATTTCTAACTTGACCTCAACATCTTTAGCACTTTCCAATGGACTGACAGTGCAGATCTTTCTTCCTTTTGGGTAGATGGTGGAGTGGTCAGTTACCCAAGTCACTTTACCATTCTGTTCCCTCATTCCTAGTCCTACAGCACTTACAGAGCTTCGTGAACACATCACCCCCTTCACGCCTGACAATCATGAAATGATCACAAAAGAACCCTCCCAAACTGACCCAGTGTGATTCTCCCGCTGGCCCTGGGGGCACGTGGCTCCCCAAAGCCGGCCAACCGGCTCTCAGCTCCTCACTGCTCCTCTCCCCACGCCCTGTGAGCTCTCTTCTTCAAATCAGTCTGATGATGGGTTGGTGACTTCTAGGGGAAAGGTCAGAAGGGGCGCCGTCCCATTTCCTTGTCCCTTGCTTTGTGCTTAATGGAAAAAGTGAACTGCTTAACCAGAGGTTAAAAAAGTCCTTTTATAAGAACTCAGTCTTGAGGAAGGACTGCCAAGTCATTTAAAGGATGAGTCATCTTATTTTTAATTTGTAAAAGTGACATCCTGAGGATTACAGAGTTTTACTTCATCATTTTCCAAATTTTTCATCCTTTTCCTCTGGGACCTCAATTTCTCATTCGTTTTCCTTCGGTGCTGCAGACACTTTGGTCTCCTGGCCCCCTTCATATTGTGAAGCCCTTACTGCTAACGTGGATGGTATTTGGAGATACGGCCTTTAGGAAGTAATTAGGTTTATAGAGGACGGTGAGAGTGGAGCCCTCTTGATGGGGTTAGTGTGCTGATAAGAGGTAGAGAGCAGAGCTCCCTGCTGTGCTCTGCTCTCTTTCTTTCTTCCCCTACTCCATGCAAAGACACAGCTGCTGGGAAGAGCCCCTGCACCCTGATCTCCCCAACCTCCAGAACTATGAGAGAGAAATGCCTGTAGTTGAAGCCTATGTGATCGGCTAAGCAGTCTGAGCTGACGTGTGCTCCAAGCTGGTCTGAACACTGACCACCGTGAGGCTGAGGCCCCGCCGCAGCCGGAAGTGAGTCTGGCCGAGGCGACGGGTGATACCTTTGACTGCATCATTTTGCCAATGATAGTCTCGGTCTCAGGCCTGCTTTCTCCTTGGGCAGCCAAAAGGAGTCTTAATGATGGTATACAGATGTCTGGGCATCCCAATTCTTCCCATTGTTGTCCCTAATGTAAATCAGGGCAGTAATGTAAAATTTAAATAAAAAGCATGTTTGGTGTCAGTCCAAGCAGCCATTAAAAATAAGATGAGGATTTATAATGAGCCTCAGTGGGAGAGTAAAATTCTTCGAACTGCTGAAAACACCAACCCTCACTAGTGTGCAAAAGACAACAGGGCAAATGAAAACAAAAACAAGTACCTATTTTCACAGTAAATGATATTGAGGTCCATATTTACTCGAGTGACGAACATATGGCAGTCGATTCTGACTTCATTGATCGTAGGGGGCGGCAAGGCATGAGCCACGACCACGAGACCCATAATTTGGCTGGGGACGGTCCTCCCGTGGGACAGTGACACCCTCAGTCGAAGCCGTCCTGTTATATGAATCACCTGTAATAGAACATTAAGCACAGGAGACAGTCAAATTTGCATTTGGGATGTAACAGTATTTCTGTTAAGAAATGCAAAACTACATCTGGACCAACCAACATTAGCTCCTATCTTCTGTAATCATAATGACTGTCAGAATGTCCTCAATGTCCTCAAGGCAAGAGACCAAAGAGAAATAATGTAACACTGAGCATTTCTCAAGGCAGCGTTATTACTGGGCTATTGCTATTTTTCAGGACTTTTTTTTTTTAACCTTTAGAGGAAGTTGATAACATTCTAAGATGACCAGAAAGTTGAGTACTGAAGTGCACGAAGAAGCATTTGCATTATCACTGCTTTTTAGTGGGTGATGTCTTTCTCTCCAAATTTATACTGAATAGAATTACATGGCCATCTCCTTTCAGAAGTGTGACTCAGAGCTTTCCTTCATTAGGAGGTTGATTTCACAAAGGCCACAGACTCCAGTGAAGGAATGACTCAGTGGCAATGACAGCAGTGGGTCCTTTGGAGCACAGATTTTGCAGTGCCCTCTGCAGTGGAGGTTGGCAAGCCTTTGGCGTGTTACTTATTTCCTGAGCTCATACAAAAGCAGGGTGCAGGGTCAGGAAGACATGCACTGCACTACTGACCTCTCAGATGGACTTGCCTGGGGACAGGAGGGAGAATATTGGGCTGGAATTTTCAGTTTCTTAGTCAAAATATACCATAGACAGTCCAGACCATCCAGACACAAAAATGGGTTTCTTGTCCTCACACATTTAAAATGGCGTTATTTTTACAAGGGCGTCTTTGGAGAAGTTCCTTTGTACATAGAAAGGAGACACAGTGTCAACTTCCTTAAATGATATTTGGGGAAAACGAAATCAGAAGAGAGTGGCCAGTGAGAAGGATGTGTGTGGCTATGCTTCAGGATGATGGAAAGTCAGGTGTGTGTATTGGGGGGGGACAGGTAGAGGTGTGGGTACACATGTGTGCAGGGGCCAGCTGTGTTCCGAGGACTGTGCTCTGTTACAGGATAGCTTTCAGAACTCCGTTGTAGAAGTAATCACAGGGACCTGCTGTAGCATGGAGCTCAGTTTAGCAGCTAACTGAGTCTGCACATTTGGTTTGCCTCTCCAAATGCACCACTGAGTGCCAAACCATCTTTGGGGATTCTACTTTTCCCTCTTTGCCATCAGGAACCAAAGTGGGAAGTGGGTCTCTTGCCTCCCTGGAACAATAAGATCTAGCATCTGCTCTCCTTCCGAGGGGCCTGACTGGTAATTCCTTGTCTGTTTTGTTTTTGTTTCCCTTAAGTTATTCAGTTTTCCAAAAGCAAGCCACACTGCTGTCAGTCAGCAAGCAGGATCAAAGCTCCAGGGCTGCCCTTTGGAGGCCTGGCTGTTCTAAATAATACCTCTTCCCTGTCCTCCTTCACATTGGAGCCCAGTGCAGCGGATCTGGAAACAGCAATGAAGAGGATTATTTAGATTATTTCAGGAGCTGCCTTTCGACCACCCACATTGGACGTTGACTAAATTCATACTTAATGCACCTTTGCTTTAAGCTCTGGTCAGACGAGCTACTTTATGAATATTTGAAAATGTTCCTAGAGGCAAGGATGCTAAAACACCATCCCAGACACACATTTTTTGCAAGACCTCATTAACTAATAAAGAAATAGCTAAAAGAAATGGGATTAACTTCACAGGAGGGGTGTGAACAGTGCCTGGTCCTCCTCCCAGCTAGGCTTACATAGATGCTCATTTATCATTATCTGTCTTGTTTTATCAGGAACACTCAGCTTCTTGGAAAAACACAGATCTATAAATGCTCAGGAAAATACACACCCAGAAATGATATGTTAAATAAATCCCCACTTGATATTCTATTCCAGAGCAATTTAAAGGTGCCCAGCCTAGGAAACATTTTGGCAAGGCAGACAGGATCTGGGGGGTGGGGTGGGGGTGGGCGGAGCTGTCTGCATGTCCGATGCACCTGGCCTCTGACATCAGCTTTGCCTGTGGCTGCTGAGATGTTGAAGAGATTCAAAAGTTGGTTCCTGGGGCTGGGGGTGGGGGTTAGGGCCTAGATTTGCCATGTTCTGACTCTGTTACCCTGGGAAAGCCATTCAGTGTCTGTACACACTCATTTCCTTTTCTGTGAAATGGGGATAATGATGATTATGAAGTTATAGTATGAAAAGGAGATAATGGATGGGAACAGTTTCTAAATTGTAATGGAATTTCCTAATGTCAGTAGGAATCTGTTTGTCTTTAAAAATTCCTGAATAACTGGATAAAGACCAATTATTCAATCTAAACCAAGGGCCTAATAAATGAATTACTATTATTTGAAAGGATCATAAATTTCCTATTTAGAAGAAAATTTGAAAAGGTCTATTTTAGATACTTCTTGCTTTCAGTTTTCTAAGGTGAGGAAAGAGACTCTGGAAAGTTCATTCCTTGTCCAGAGTCACATAGTTTGGAAAAGCCAAAAAGAGCCTGGAATATAGGTTTCTAGGTCCTGTTTGCCACTTCAGCTTTGTTAGGGCTGCATGAACTTATGTGCATATTCACTTTGGATGGACATTAAAAGCTTATACCAGATGCCATTACTACTTTAGGTAAACTGTATGGGAACCTTTAAAATGTTTTCACTTACAACCAGAGGCTCAGGTTATTTGAAGGGTTTTGAGTAATAAAACAAATTAAGAAGAAGAAAAACATATCTAAGGAAATTACCAGTGTAGTAACTAAACAGTTGTCAAGAAATGTCAAAGAACAATCGGAGGATGTTTGTCTGGAGGTACGTACCTCTGGGGGTGAGAGAGGGTAGGGCTGATGAAAAGAAAGGGATATTTGATAGATCCTGTAATTAATTTCGGGGTTTAAATTGATGTTTTTTTCCCCTAATCCATTTCACAATGCCAACAGTCCCTCGCCCCCCATGTGACAGGTTATGTTCAAATTTTTGAAACATGTCTGACAGCATGCATTCAAACACAGAGTTGATTTTTTTCTACTTTCTAGTTGCTTTTATGGCCTGTGATATAGAGGAATGAGTATTGTCAGCAGACTGGGTTCTAATCCTGACCCATCGCCTTGCAAATAGGATGCTCAGAGAATTGAAATGATTTGTTTAGTTTCCATGTCAGTATCCTAGAGGTTAAAAATTTAGTACAAAGATAATAAATATTCTGTAAAGGTGTTTTTATTTTCTCAATAAGTTCATCAAATGGCATTTTATGGGTCTTTAGTTTCTAAAACACATCATGTACAAGAGACCTTACTAGTGCCAGGGACCTGAATCAAACGTACACCCATCCTTAAAGAGTGTACAGACCACACAGCAGGGGGAGACGTGGCTAGTTACATGTCAGAGAGTAATGCTGGGGGATGTCATACACAGTGTCTGGTTAAGAAAGAGGATCTCCATCCTGGTTATATGACAGAATCTCCTGTGAAGTTCTGTTGTTCTCTGGATTTCTGGGCTCTCATCTCCAGAAATTCTAATTTGGCTTGATAGGGCTGGGATCCAGCAATTGTTTGTCTTTTAAGTTTCTAAGGTGATACCTACTACTGGAGAACATCTGGCCAGTGGATTTTCAACCCATTGAGTGGTCCTCAGCCTTTCTACACATTAGAATCATGCTGTGTGTCTTTATGGAAGTCCTCCTTCCCAAGCTACATCCAACACCAGTTAAATGGGGAGCTTTGCACTATGAGCCCCCCAGGTCTTATAGGGCTGCTAAGAGGATTATGTGACAAAGTACAAAAAATGCCTTGGTATGTGCCTGATACATCCTACCTGCTCAACAAAATTTTGGGGAATTCAGAGTAGGTAGAGAATCCTTTTGACTAAATAGGTTAGGAAGGCTTTATGAAACTGACATTAGAGTAAGTTGTTGACGTCAGATACGATCACAGTTGAAAGAGTTAGAGTCCCTTTTATCTTCTTGTATTCTATTAGAAACGCCCAGTGCTCAGGACTGGTG
The DNA here is from genome assembly GCA_004024925.1 of Scalopus aquaticus. Classification (NCBI taxonomy): domain Eukaryota; kingdom Metazoa; phylum Chordata; class Mammalia; order Eulipotyphla; family Talpidae; genus Scalopus; species Scalopus aquaticus. Next base: position 91,560 of record PVIJ01000846.1, read on the forward strand.
GCAGGAGGAGAAGACAACATGGGCTGAAATGATGAGTCAGGAGGAACTGGCTGTGGGACCTGGGAAGGAGAGAGAGATAGCACGATGGTGTTTGAGCCTGGTAGTAGGATGATGATGAGGATGGACTAAAGGGCAGTTGGGAATGCAAAAGGTGCTGTGAACCTGGGGACAGATGTCTATGAATATTTTCATTTTGTATTTTGAACTCTGGAGAAATCCTGGATGAGGTGTTCAGGAAATCACTAGAAAAAGGGGGCTTGGGCAAGTAGCAGATGATGGCTGAGGTACAGTTTTGGAAGGTTATTTATTTTTGCCTGAAAGTGATAGTTAAAATGAAGACATACAATGGGAAAATAGAGATCACAAACACCAAAAGGATGTTCCCCCTTTTGAGTCTGAAACTTAAAGCAAGTTACATTTCATTTTTTTTTCCAATTTGAGGTTCACTTGCTCTAGGTAGCTATTTTTGTTTTAAAAAATAGAAATTTCTGAAAGCTCTAAGCCCCCTTTTCCCCATCCACAATTCCATTCTGACTAAATGCCAAGCATGCTACATAGTCACTAATCTCCCTGGTAACAGCCCATAGAATGGAATGGCTTCTTTGTTAGGTTAAGTAGATGAATGGAAAATGATTCTGAATATATATATATATATATATATATATATATGTGTGTGTGTGTGTGTGTGTGTGTGTGTGTGTGTGTGTGTGTGTGTGTGTGTGTATGCATGTGTAGGGGTGTATATACATATATACATATACCTATATATGCCTATATACACACATTTATATGCCTGATGTTGTGTCAAGAGCCATGATACAATAAAAAGAGTTTAGTAGCTTTTAAACAAAATGAACACCTTGGAGTAGAAATAACAGTGAACTGGAAAACAGAATAGCTTTCAATGCTGGTTCTGGTAACTTTGGCAAGTTACTAAGCTAGGGCAAGCAGCATTTGCTCAGCTATAAAATGGAGGCTCAGAATTGCTGAAGTGATAATGCTTAGGTTCTAGCTAAGTTCTAGAGAATTCCATGACCTAATGCTCAGTAGAGTGACATTTAGTGTGCTGTTGCTCTCTCTCCGCCCCTCCTTACTTGATGGTGGTGTGGGAATTTCAGAGTATAGCTGCAAGTTAATAAATGCAGAGTTTACTTGAAGAATCAATAGGGTTTTTATGGGTCATATCTGAGTTGGAACAATGCTTTGGTTCTGGCCAATATCAGGTATAAAATACCTCTGTGTTCTAAAGGTTCATCTTAGTCTGGTCTTAAATCTAATCTACAGTCACTCTTCAAAAGAGATTTCTGAACTGAAAGATCCTTTGCCCCTGAGCTCAATTTTATGTAAGAGTTCAACCCTCACTCTCCGCTTTTCATTGCTCTTGTTTTATCATAAAGAGCTGTAAAAAATGCTAGACCCATATTTCTCTAAACTTACACAGAGCTGCTGGGGTGCCATCACAGTGAAGCAAAACACACAGGATTTCTGAGATGAAATCCCACTCTTTTGATAGAGGGTCTAAATAACATTATTTGATTACCCCATATTGAAGAAATCATTGTTTGACTTTTACTTTTTTTCCTCTGATGCAAGCGATGTGTGCATGCTGTAAGTACAAGTCCGCAGAGTTTAGGATGAGTGTGGGAGTGTTAACAAGCCACGTTTCTTGGACAAATATATACTTCTCTTCCTGCCATATGCTCCTTTCTGTCGTCTGTTAGTGATAAACACTTAGATGTGCTCCACTAATATCTCCTCATTATAAACAAGCCCATCACAAAGACCTTGATAAAACCTCCCCTCTGTCAATACTTAGGCAAGAAAGTCCATGACGGAAAAACACATCTGGAAGCTATTCTTCATTTTCTGTAGGAGTAAATCTCAATGCGAGTAATAGGAAACAGTTTCTTTATCAAAAGGAAGTGCTAAATATTATGTGCATTATTTTCCACACATAATGTAAAATACAGAATAGGACTAGGCAAATCGGGGAACAAAAAATAGCTGCAGGGATGAGAATTTAAAGCTATGAATTTAGAGCATCTTCAGAGCATCCTTTAAGGGGATCCAAATTTACCTTAAAATTAAGCTTTTTTTCTGGCAGTATGTTGTTTTTTCTTTTATTTTCCTATGGATGTCTAATTTAGAATACAGATCATCCAATCACTAGCTCAGGTAGGAGAGTCAGCTAATTATTTGTAAGTGATGGGGGCTTTGAGGTGGCCCTCAACCTGCTGAAAGATAAGGGTTTAGCCAGGTCTTCTGAATCAAAACATCTAGCCTACAGCACAACAGCTTAATCTAAACCAGCATGAGAATATCAACCTCTTGTAAATTACTTCATGCAAATTTTTAGGAAGTGTGTTTTCCCAGATTTAGATCACATTGGTAGGTTGGAGAATCTGCCCTAACAGATACCTGTCTGACTCTAGGCCCTGAGGTCTTTGCATACAGCCTCAGGGTGGGAGTGGGGGAACAGACCTATAGCTGAGACTAAGTACTTGTTCACAGCGGCAATTGCTGTGCGGAAGAGATTTCATACTTAGAGGAGCACCTTTGGGCCCGCTGAGGGCAGGAAGACAATAGAATACCATTTCCCTTCCTTTTTCTGGATCTCATATTTTATTTTGAGAAACAAATTTTGCCATAATTCATAGTGGGACAATAGCAACTACGAGTAAGAAAGCACAGGATAGGCAAGAGTTGACTTCTGAAGGCAGAGGTGAAATGGCTGGGGGTGGGGAGGTAAGATCCAGTGGGAAATGAACTATCTGCTGGGAGGGGGCGACAAGCAGATCTCTTCCAGGGTCAAGGTGGATGCAACAGGAGGTGGTCCTGGAATGTCATCAGCCAGGTATGGGGATGGCTGTCAATTCAGGAACTGTTTGGCTGGTGGGAGCGCTTTCAGGAGTTTGTCCCTAAGATCATGAATCTCTGCTACTGGGTAGCACTGACAGATAGAGGGGCAATAAAAACTAGGGAGGGGGCCTCCCCGGTGGCGCAGCAGTTAAGCGCTGCGCTGTGGAGCTGTTGGCAGCGGCGACGCGAGTTCGACACCTGGCCGGGGAGAATCCCACATGGTGCGGCAGACCTCTCCTGCCTCGCCCGCTGCTCCCCTCAGCAGTGTATTTCTGATCTGCCTGTTCTGCTTCCCGCTCTGTCTCTGGTGAACCCTCTCGCCGCCCCATGCCTCTGGCCTGTACCCCAGCTTGTATGTATATATAAAAAAAAAAAAACAACTAGGGAGGATCTCTTATTGGCTCAACTTAAAGGTGGCTCTGGCGGTGGAAGAGGTGAGATTCAGTACTACAGAAGCATCCTGGTCAAAGTAAAGAGAGAGGATCCCGGGCAAAAGGCAGTTCTAGTGTGTAAAAGGACTGCAATGAGATAGAAAGAGTTCACTCCCAGGGACTTGTCATCTTTGGTTTGAATGGAAATGAGGTGAGCAGAAAGAGGGAGGTAACTAACTAGGACACAACTCTTTGATGCTTGTCTGATGCCTGAGAAGACTCTGCGAAGGTCTGTTCAGGGCAGATCTGCAGCTGTAGGCAGGGGTACTCTGGACTACAAAGGGCAAAGGAAAGAAATGCAGGGGCTGAAAGAAAAGATTGAGGCACAAGCATGGGTATGGGCGTTCCTACTCTCAGAGGGAGAAATCATATCAAACTCTCTGTCCACTACACAAATTATGAAAATAACTAGATGGGCCTAGGACACGAGGGAAAACATACTTTGTTCTTTAATTGGAACGCTTAACACACCTAATGCTGATACCAGGGATTTATTTTACACCATAAAACCTCTAGGGTTAGTGGTTCTTAAACTTGAGTGTGAGTAAGAATCACCTGGAGAGCTTATTAACAATGTGGATTCCCAAGTTCCACACCCCAAACTTCAGAATCTTTAAATCGAATGAGGGACCTGGGAATTTGCATTGCACCATTTTTTTTGGATGCCAGCGGAAGCAGCACCATCCTCTAAGTGCTGCTTTGCGAAGGCAGGCCATCCAGTCCACCCAGCTGCATCTTCCTCTTTATGTAGGGAGCTGAGCAGATCTACAGATCTTAATCAAGATGACCCAGTGGCTCATTATAGATTCCTTCTAAATGAGCAAAGAAAAATGAACATACATTTATAGTTAAATCTGAGCTGAACCTCTCACCCCCACCCCCAGAAAACAACAAAATGGAGGATGGACGGTTGGTGCCCGACAAGCAGGAATCCTGGGCTGGTGTGGGATCAGGGGGTGCTTTTTGTGCACAGGGCTGCAGAGGGAGCAGCTCAGGAGTCCTATCAAGGCTCTTTTATTTGTGTATCATCTGTGTTCGCAGCACGGAGCCACAGTGGGCTGCACTGGTGCTGCAAGCCTCTGGGGGGAGGCCAGGCTCTACGGGTCCCTCCCCCTTGCCCCGCCTCCCACCCCCCCAGGCTTAGCTCCTGATTAATTCAAGGGAGTCCTGGGAGGTTAACCCTTAATTTGATGGCTCCGGTGGGGAACTGAGAGATTGCTGGTAATTTATCACTCAGTTTTTTTTTTAATGTAGAAACATTTTCTAAGGCCACAAATAAAAAATTATTTTTTAAATCCACATTTAAAATACATTAGGCATAGCCTTCTATTCTTACGTGACTGTATCCTCCAAATATAACAATTACTTCCCATCCATCTCTTTTAACAAACTTCAAATACATAACATAAAAAAAATATAACTACAATTACAGCCTTAGCGTCTCGAAATATGTCTGGATTCCATATCTGTTTCCTGTTCCCTTTGGAGAAAACAGTGTTTCTAATACCAAAGATAAGATTTTTTATTGGGATACTTTAACTAAGCTGGAGAGATTGCCTTAACAAGATTATGTAAATGTATGCCAAAGCTATAAACCACATTTTCTCAGAGAGTGGAACACTTCAAATATCATTTAATAAAACAGGACCATGGTAGAAACACCTCTATAAATTGTTAAGGGGCAAAGCAAGAAGGCTGAACTATACACATCTGATCAAATTTCGTTTGATGCAGTTACTTTATTAAAGTCTCCTAGAGAAGGACAGAGGACACTTGTATGTCTGTGGAGGGCAACTTTTTATTCCTCTATCACTTGATGTGGAGGAAGAAGTATCACCTCTCCTGGCCCCCAGGGGTCCCCTGGGGTTTAAGGCCACTGTCTTGAGGGTAAAGACAATATAACAGATTACAATTCTATTTCTAACAACATGAAAGAAAAGAAGAGAAAAAGAGACTCAGAAGTCCTCTGCAGGTAAGAAATAGAAACTGGCTCCTCCCAACCCCAAAGGAATACTATCCCATATTATTTATTTTCTTTAGTGCCCACAAGCTCTTATTAGGGAAGATAAGAATAGTCAAATGCTTGCTTTTTCCATAACAACTTGACTTGTTCTGAGTTAGTCTCCTAAGCCTTTGTTTCTCTTGAGCTTGCTAGAAGAATTTACACAGACATCTAACTGCACCAAATGTCCAAAGACAGCTGTTCACCGCAGATAGGGTGTCTCTCTGCATGAAGGCAGCGATTCCAGAGAGCGCCCTGCTGTCCCGGGAAACGCTGAGGCCGCCACTCTATCCCTCCACCCAACCCAAAGGTCTGGAGGAGAAAAAATAATTACATTTCGATAATAAAGGAAAACCTTTAGAGGAATAACTCATATATGTGAGTCAGCTACCCCTCTTTTCCTTAGGTTCTGAGGATGCAGAACAAAAGACAATTATCCACATAGGTGGGCAGACAGTCCTTGCGGAAGGGCGACTCCACTATCTCCAAGAGTGGAAATATTTATTAAAGCAGCCAGCCCCTGAAAGGGGAAAACATAAATATTTATAATTGTGTTTCTGATAATTAAAAAAATTAAAGCAAACAGATGGGTCATTGTAGTCTGGAAAGCAAAACAAAACAACAAAAACCCAATACCTCCCAAATTCAGAGCGGAAATACCTTTCAAGATCAACGCTAAAAATGATGACTTGGTCAGAGGTGATTGTAGGTATCTGGTACTCTTAAAGTAATGCAAGAACAAAGAGTTCTCTTAAGCTTTAAACCCACATCTGTGCAAGAAAGTATATGGCTAGAAGGCAGGATACCCCGTCAGTTAGGCAATGGGTAGTTCTGTGTTTGTCTACAAGGACCCCTCTCTCTGCACTGATCTTCTAACTACATGGTCTGTGAGACCCTGACTTAGTGTAGCTTGAGTCTAATAGTCTATTAAATCAGAAGCCTTTCAAAATGAAGCCTTCCCCTGTCATCGAAGCCCCAAGCCTCTGTAACTTTCCAACTCTACTATCTCAGTCTCCACTCTTTTCAAGGCCTGGATGTCATGTGCTTAGTGCTGATTAGCACAGCATATTTTCTGCATGTTTTTAAACCTGCTTTCCAAGCTCTATAGTTAGTATTTTATAAGGTTGCTTAATTCAATCCTAAATTTCATCCTGAATGAGAGTCATTTCTAAAGGACATCCTTCTCAAAAGGTGTGGCTTAAGGGATTGAATGAATCCGACACATGCCAAGGCCTCTTTGTGTTCAACATCTCTGAAAGACGACATGCTGGAGGGGGCCTCGCAGTCCAGCCCAACAGCTATCCCACAGTGCAGATGGAGAGACCAAGGCCTTTGGCCAAGGACGCAAAGCGAGTTAGTGACAGACAAAGGAAGAAAAGTCACATCTTCTGACCTCAGGTCCCAGGCTTTTATACTATTCAGTAGTGCATTTCAGAGGGCAGATTTCTTCCATTTTCTTCTTTTGTTTTCCAAACATGTTTATCAATCTATATCTATATATTTATATCTCTGTAAATGATTCCATCAAACTTAGGATTCTAACCTTGAAAAGACCCCATGGCACTGACATGGGTTATTATCCATTCAGCATATGCAATTCAAAAGACTCATATGACTTTTGTGCATGTCACCAGCTCATTTGCTGCATTTGGTTTATTCAGCCATGATTAGAGATAGTCATTTACAGTCACACATTTGGAAACTCTTTAACAAGCTTCTAGCAGTTTCCTTTCCAAAGCTGTTTAAATAGATGAGGGTGTGGTGTCAGCAGCGACAGCAGTTTCTTCCATATTACTGATTCCCTCTGCTATTCTTGCTTTTATCAGGACTTCCATTTTGCAGAAAGGCTTTACAAAAAAAGAAAACAGCCCAATGATGCATATCCCAGAGCCTATAAGTCATCATTTCAGGAGGACTGACTAAAAAATTAAAATTGAAACTACTGCACTATAAACCTAAAAGTTCCCTCAAAAAAAAAAAAAACCCTCCATTTTAAAGAATACTTTTTGAAGTAATTGGCACAGAGACCGTTCTAGTGCAGATTGCTGCAAGTGTGCTCTTGGCAAGAACATCATAAGCACTAGAAAAACTTTAATATGCTCAAGAAGCCAAATACAAACTGACACCAGGAACTCAAGTGTGGGAACAAACAGGGGGAAAAAAGAGAGCATCTCAATTTAATACAAACCTACATACAAAGGGACCGATTTCTAGGATTCATGGTTTAGCATACAATGCAGCAGTCCTCTGAGTGAATATAGAGTAGTTATACATAAGAAATTAGAATTATCAATTCGAGGGAATTTCTCAAGAGTCCTTTTGATATGTAATACTGCAACTATAATACCTATGAACCCAGACATCAATGCATTAAATGAGATCAGGTTGGGATCTATTTAGAAAAGGAGGGTTTAAACTTGAAGAAGCATCTCTTTGATTTGACCTCCGGAGAAGACCCTCTGTAGGGAAACTCAAAATATCTTTCCCCCTACCTATAGCCTTGCTTCCCAGGCCTTTAAAATAGAAGTTTGAATCCATGTACCACAAGGGGGTGGAAATCATCTTAGAAGTGTTTCCTATGTGGAATGAAATGGAAAGAACTTGCAGAGTTTTGTACTCTGCAAGATTTGGTAAGAGTGTTCAATTTTCTTTATTCAAGAAATGTAAGAATAAAAACTTTCTTATTTGCAAAATCTTTCCTTCCTCGAGTCATCATCTTCTTTGCTATTTTATGATAAGAACGCAAGGATTTTGAGCTTTTTCTGCATCTTTCTCTATGCACACTTCAAATTTATCCCTGTTTGTGACCAATGCTTACTTTACCCTAAAACTGGAAAGATCACTCCATTTTCACAGTATTGCTAAGTAAGATTTCTTCTCCAACCCCCTGGAGTTCAAATGTGCTATACTTCTTTTCTTTTTTTTTTTTTCCTTCTTCTTGGGGAATGTTTGAAGTCCCCTTTAAAAATAATGCCTTGAGGATATTTTCCCCTAATGCCATTTAAAGAAACTTGAAAGCATATGGCTCTTGAAGCGCACAGGGTTCTAATGAAGTAATCAGCAACACGGCTTGGATACAGGCTTCTACCAGAGGATTTCAGACCCAACCCAGATCAGTCTTTTGAATGAAGTCACATTTGGTAGAAGCTCCTTCCCTCCAGCTGCCAGAGTAAAGGCTTAGTGAGCCAGTATACTAAAGTGGTGACTTTCAACCTTTGAAGGATGGAAGGTGCTGGAAAGGTTGTGTCAGGATCAGAACTGTCAGTGGCAAAGCAAATCAATCTAGTAGCTTATAAGGCAACAGCTCAAGACAAATATTCCTCTGTTGTGCAGGCTCCATTCATAGTGTGGGAGGAGAAAATAAAGTTTCTTTATAGGGTTTTATTTGATGTAGTCCCCAGTAGCTCTACCATTACCTTAGGTGATTCTCCACACAGCCAGCAAAGACTAAATAAAACAAAAACATGGGATATTAATGCACTTTCCCTGGAACTGGATAGAACATGCTGTTCTCCTGCAGTTTTGCAATGGATTCTCTAAATCTATCACAATTAAAATCACACTTCTTCAGGCATATCCTCATTAGTGCTGAAATATCACATCTTGTGCTATTTCCTTGGGATTTTAGTAAAACAAGTAATGATTCTTTGATTATTGGAGTGACTTGTGCTATCGGAACTGCCAAGTGAGTAACCAACTGTTTAAAAGACGTAGAATCAGCCCTTGATTTTTTTTTTTTAATTCCTACTTTGGTTTAGGTAGACATAACCCCCAAAGGAGAGGCCCAAGGTAGTGTGAGCACACCGACCCCAATCACAACACTTCAGATTCCAGGGCAGATGTCTTGCTCTCTGTGTGTAGCATTTTGTGTGCTTCGTTCAAGCTTTGTGACTTCATTCACTCAGCAGGTATTGCTGAATTAATTACTGTCAGACACTGTTACAGGCTCTGGGGTTAGTGATGAAAATGACAAAGGCAGGGAGAGGTGGGATCTTTCTGGTGCTGCTCAGGTAGCACAGTGGAAGCAGGAAGACCTGCTGCAGAGGTTCAGGTAGGCAGAGGTTCAGGTAGGGGGGATGAGGGTAGCTCAGGAGGAAATGATCAGTATTTGGGTGGTGGATATATTCCAAGGGAGTGCTGAGAGAATTTGCTGATGAGTTGAATGGTCAAACGTAGACTTGAAAGACACTCCTAAGCTTCTGTCCAGGGCTTCAGGATGGATGATGGTGCCACTTACTATGTCAGGAAGGGCTGGGGGGTAGCAAAGATTCTGAGAGGTGGCTTTTGTTTTGGTTCTATTGAGAACAATTTCAACATTTAAAAAAAGAATCAGTAAGATGTAGAAGTTTAAGTACCTTTTTTTTTAGTCTCTTTCACACTTTATTTGGAGATCTTTTATGTGCTAAAATATAGTTCTAGACATTTTATACATATTCCTTAGGATAAATACCCTTGGCAAAATGGGTAAATTAGAGGTATGCATGCTCCAATCCCTGATTTCTTTTAGTTTAATGGACAATGGACATTATAAAACAGTGTGAATCCTGATTAAAGACAAGCAGAGCAGACCAGGTAAAGAACAATAATAACATGCTTCACAGTTTCAAAGCCAAGGCAGGCTGCCGATATTTTCACAATTTCTGTTCTCCACAGCTTACTTTAGACAACATTTCTAAAGCATCCATCTTTTCAAGTGTGGGCCAGGAGAGTAAATGCTTGCATTCCAGACCATGTAAGTCTCAGATAAAAGAAGTAGGAATGGCATTGTGTTTTAGAAGGTTCAATTTGAGTGTTCTAAGAAGGCAAACACTCTCCCTAGGTTCTGCCATTCCCCACTTTGCCTCAGAAGAGATCTGAGTTTGTGATCAGAAGAATATTATCTCCCGATAATATTTACAGGTCCTTCTCAGCAGAGTACTGGCGAATGTTTAGAGAACACTGGTTCAGTCTGCAAAGGCTTCCTTTCACAAACCACTTTTACGCAGTACTGCGGGTGGCACACTTTCCCATAGCAATGACCTTCTCTTATACTACTGGAGGAATGCTGTTTATGTTTGATTTCCTTAATCCTCTAAAGAAGACTTAGGTGGTAATTTATTTATAAGAAATTATAGTAAAGCTTCCATCATTTGAATGCTGTGTAAAAAAGTAGGGAGGTAGCTTGTACAGAGATAAGATATCCAAACTTAGAAATGAGCGTTATGACAATCTTTTGGTGTATCTACCTTTGGAATCAATTTTGTCATTTTTAATTGACTGATTTTCCCTTGTTTGCGTAACATTTATTAATTGATTGTTATGCTCATGCAATTAATTCAAAAGCTGGCAAGTTTAATGCAGAAAAATTAATTTTCTTTTTCCAACATGACACTTAAAATGCATTTTTGGAAGACTGGGTTACCAGGAAATTACCTTCAAATTAATCAACAAGGAAATTAGATGGTAGTGTCCCTTGACATCTGTCAATCCAAAATATGTCAGTTTCTTCCTTTTATTTGACTGTTTTTTTTTTCTGCTGAGTAAGGAATAAGAAAACCCCTGGATAGGAAAGTAAAACTACCCTGCATCTTAATAGGCAGAGAAATGGAGGGAAAGCAGCTTCTTTGTAGAGATAGGCAATGTTTAAATCAACTTTATTTTTCACTGAAAACAAATTGTAGTGAAGCAGTAAATTTTATAACATGCAAATTAAGTTAATCATCTTATTCCCTAATAGCTCTTTGCCATTTTTCTTTATTTTCCCTTATTTGAACCCTCGCTAGTTGCCAACACCCCAGTAGGCCCTATGGGGACAAACTTGTTGGGGAGATTGGCTATTTGAGCCGACCCCTAAATGATACCCATAAATGAGAATGGCAGGGGAGTGAGGTGGAGATCCGCTCTGGCAGGGCACAGTGGAGAGGTTCTCATGGAGGAGGCAGCATTTGAGTTGAATTTTTGTGGAAGAGTAGGATTGGAATAGCATTGAAGTGTGAGAACTAGTGAATTTTGAATTAATTGCAAATTAATAGCAAAAAAGCGTAGGGATTTAAAAAAAACCATATTTTCTATGTTTAGGAAATGAGAGGCATACAGACACATGCCAGGGAAGAGTAGGGGGAGATGCTGGGCTGGGGAGAGCTGACTACAGGTAGAATGCTCCGGAGGCCATACGAAGGAATTGTGTCTTTATCCTATAGACAAAGGGGAACCACTGAAGAATTTTGAAGAAAGCATTGTATGAACTGACTGAAGATGTAGGAAGAAAACTGTCAGGGCATTCATTCGTTCACTCACTCATTCAGTCATTCATTCAATTGATCAATGTTTAATTAACCTTTATCAGGCACTGCTCTGTGCCAGTTACTGAGACTATCACAATTACTAAGGAGCTCACGGCCCACCTATCTAGAGCTAATTAGTGTGATCAGGGCCATAATAGGAAGGTAAATAAAAGGAATGCCAAGCAGCCTGTCAAGTGAGGGGAAAGAATGAATGTGGGTAAGACGAGAGTTCAGCGAGTTGCTCAGGCTTGAGCCTTTGATCTCTCTCTATTTCTAGTAACCCTTCCATTTCATAGCAGTTAAAGTTAGGTTTAAGATCCACCATTTCTTTCGGATTCAACTTTGATCCTTCTGTCTCTCATTTCCCAAGTCTAGTCAATCATCACCTCTGGGAATCCTTTCTTTGCCACCTCTCTTATTACTGATGCTAGATCCATTTTAGTGCCATTATGTTGATCTAGTCTATTGAAATCTTATATTTGTGGCCTCCCTGGTGGTGCAGCGGTTCATCGTTGCGCTGTGGAGCTGTCGGCAGCCGACAGTGGTGACTCGAGTTTGACACCCCAGCCGGAGAGATTCCCACATGGCACGGCAGACCTCTCCTGCCTCACCGCCTGCTGTTCCCCTCAGCAGCATGTTTCTGTCATTGATCTGCCTGTTTTGCTCCCCCCCTCTGTCTCTGGTGAACTCTCTCTGTCCCACACCTCTGGCCTGTACCCCAGCACGTATGCATAAATAAATCTTAAAAAATTCTTATTAAAAAATAAAAAGAAATCGTCTATCTGGTCAGCATGGTGGGTAGCTTCCTAATGGGGCCCTCTTACCTTGTCCCACTCTTGCCTATTTTACATTTTGCTGCCGCATTCATCTTCCTAAGTTATCTTTATGCTAGAGAGCAGACCAGGAGAGATCTGATGTCCCTCAGGTACTTGCTGTGTAACTTCGGAATAATCACAAGGCTTCTCTGAACCTCTGTTCCCATGTAGGGGATGGGCACTGTTCTTACCACCCATTACCCCATCTCACCCCATCTCACAGTCACTGAAAGATCCAAATGAAGATTGTAAAAAAAAAACAACAACCCTGAAAACAGTCCAACTCCATGCCATTATAAAGTACTGTTGTTATTCTTACAATTTAACAATCTTGATTGATTCTGGAATAAAATTCAAACCTCTTCACTTATCATGAAGGACTTATGGCAGTTCAGTCCTGGCCTTCACAACCTGGCTTATCTCCCAGGAGTCCCTTCCTCGATGCCAAAATGCTTTGCACACCCTCTCTTGGATGTGTCTCCTGTTTGCTTTCTCTGTACCTTACCTTACACCACCTCTCAGACCAGGAATTCCTTATCCATCTCCCTCCATCGTGGAAATAATATCTATTCTTCAAGAGCTGTATCAAATCCTGTTTCTTCATCTCTGGCCACTGCAACCCAAAGCTACCTTTTCCCCTTTGAGTTTCTACTTTCGTCTCTACCACCTAATCAATACCAGGTGTCTACTACTCCAGATTGTTCTTTCTCTGCCCCGCTTTCACCTTGCAGACAGAATGTGTCTATTTCTCTGTGTACATCACACGGCCCAGACCACGGGAGGTCTTGACTGAGGACTGACTTTGGACACAGTGCATGTGTCTGCTGCGTGACAGCTCATACAGTCCTTGATCTCCTTTATTTCTTTTGGTCCTTATAACAGCCTCTAAGGTAAATAGAACAGATATTAGTATTTCTATTTTATAAGTAAGGATCCGGAGAAAAGCGAGATGAAATATTTGTTTACAATGACATAGCCAAAATATAGTGCTGCTGTTTCTCCAAGTTCAGTGCTCAGACCACCCAGCATCTCCCACCATTCTCAATTTCTATTTTGATCCGTCTGAGCAGTTTAAAACTTCCCTTCCCTTTCCAAAACATTTCAATATGAAATTGACTTTAAGATATATTGGTAAGATTCTTCTTGGGGGTAAGTTAGTCCCTGAATAAAGCTGGATACTTAAAGAAGCCACCCTCTTGGAATAGAGAAAAGATCCTATGAGTTTGGCTCCTTCTGGTTCCAAGAGAACTCACTTACTCTTACTACTTCAGGGAATTTACAATCTCTCTACTACTAATTACTGACTCTGGTAACAGATTACTTTATTTCAGTGCCAACATGGATACATAAAATTTCAATCACCGAACAATAGGATACAATACTGTGTTGCTGGTTCATATAAACATGAGCCAGTCTATCTGAATATTAAAGTGAGCAACAATGACAAGGAGCCCTAAGAGTCCAACATGCGTACGGGTCTTTAATGCAACCTGATCACTTCAACCACAGATTAAGGGTCACCCCCTAATCCTTCCTCTGAAGCCACCCACAGACCCCACCATGGGAATGGAACCATGGTGGTAATTTGTAGCTACTTTCCTCTTACTTTATGAACGTATTTTCTGCCATTTGCAGGAATAAAACAAGTAATCTGAAGACTTTTATTAAACATGGGTTCTCGTCACAAAACTAGATGTACTAAGAACACAAATAAAAGAAAAAGATTGATCTTTAATGGTAAACATAAGCTAAGCAAGTATCTCCTGAATGTTAAAATCCTAGATTTTATAGTTACAATCCAAGAGACACTATTGTGGATATTAATAGGAACTTGGAGTTTACAGAGCATTTTCTCATATTATCTTACATTAACCTCATAATAACTCTATGACATTTCAGAAAGGTACTTTTATTCCCGTTCAACAGACTCTGGGAGGCTAAATGAGTTCCTTACAGTCAAATATATACCAAATGGCAAAACCAAGTCTAAAAGCTACCTCTGTTGATTCTAAGGCTAGGGACATGTATGTCCTACTAAGTCACCAAAAATGCATTAACACGATTACTTTTGATATTGGTCATTACATATGTAAAAGCTGCTTACATTTGTATTGATGATTACTTTTAGGTTTTAATAATTTACAGATAATTTTTAGTAATTTCTCTTTGGCAGTTCTATTGGGCTAGAACAATTACTATCACACAGCTGACAGCTGGAGAGAGTTGAGATTCCAATGATATGTGTGAATCAACATCTGTACAAATATTTTATTCTTCAATTAGTGGTTTTTATACGACTCACCAAAATGATTCTGTGGTGATCTTAACCAATCATAAATAGGCCTACTGAATTGTCTCGTTATTTTGGGAGGACATGCGACCACACTTCTTTAGCTCCAGAGGACTGTTTTTGTGTATCTTCTATGTCTCGCCAAGCAATTCTGCAAGTTCATTAGTGTTTTAGTCTTCTTAATCATTCTGATTTTCTAAATGATATGTTCAGTTCCAACATGACCCTTGGAAAGAATAGACTGAACTAAATTAGAAGGAGCACAAATGTTGTGTCATACTGTAGAACTACTGAGTGCTGTTTGGAAGTCAATTCTTTTCCATAAACAGAGCTTAAATACTTTACAACTTCCCCAGAGTCATCATTATCACCAACTCATTCCTGAAAAAGGATTCAAGGCAGGACATTTCATCTCTTTTCACTGTGGCACCATTGCCTTCTCCTTCACTCTGTGCCTAGTCAGTCAGGTCAGGAAGATGTTACAGGTGGGGTGGGGGGAGGTAACTGAGGGTGTGTTCCAGTAATGCTATAGTAAGAAGAGACACACACAGGAAGAGGCTTTTGTTGGGTTCCTCTGGAGTTGGAAATGTCCATTCTAGCCCTGGTACCTACTTATATTGTCCAGACCCACTTCCACATTTGGCTCTGGGTTTCTTTACTTAGCAGCTATGGATGTCCACATTATAGACTTGCCCTACTGTATCTGTGGTTTCTAACTTAAGAGATCTCATGGCTATTAATAATTACTCCAAACAGACCAATTGGAAATGTATGTATTTTGAGAATCCCCCAATGGTCCATTTGGTTAGTTCTACTACACAATAATCAAACATCACAATTGAGGACCTTTCAACTCTGATTCTTCAGAGGAAAAGGGAAAAGAATATAGGGAAAGAATCTCAAAAGAATTTGTGGTACTGTCTTGGGGGACATGTGGACAGTGATGCCATTCTCTGAGATGGATTATCTGTTTGTGCCTCTGTAGTTTTTGAAAATTCAGTGGGATAGGATGGGGCCACAGACCCCGGACAGGGACAAAATACTGTCTTCCTATAGCCCATTGGAACCCCCACCAGACTACAGCCAGGCTAGCATCATGCAGTCACCATAGTGGACCTGAGCCCAGCCTACTGTACCTTCAAACACCTTCTCCCATCCTGCTTCTAAGCATTTATGAAAATGAAGTCAGAGAGAAGGAGCTGGGCTTTGGAAGTCTTCCTTGTCCTTTCTGGTATATGAAATGCATATATACTGTTATTCTTTTCCAAGTTCCTGCCCTCCTTTCTCTAATCTAAATGTCTTTATTCTGCTCTAGCTATGCTGATAACCATGATTCTAAATCATACTTCCGTCTATGCCCCATACCCTGCTTATCTCCTTAGTGCTCAGGTTTAAAGAATACCGGTGGGGGCTGGGAGGATATCCTAAAATTATTAGACAGTATGGCTTAATGCAATACAAATATTACCGCTGCCTTAGTTTCCCTCATGTACCTCTTCTCTCTCTAGTCATTAGCTCAGGGAGGTCTGGGCCCTCCAGGTAGATATCAGTCCTACTGTTCATCTCAGTAGAGCGCCAGTTTTCCTCTTTACAAAAAAGTCTGAACTGACCATAGCTACAAACAACCCTTGGGGGGCTCTTCTGGGCTGAGGGTCCTTCTAGTCCCAGGTACTGGAAACTGAGGCAGACCAAGCTTCAGGGATTACGAGCTGTTACCTCAGAAAAGAGAGCTCTACAATTTTTCACTCTGATAGCATGAACAGCTCTCATACTATGAATAAGGGGGAAAAAAGGAGCAGGAACAAGTTTGGGAAATAAAGGCACAAGGAAAAATAAATCACTCCCTTTCTCCAAGAAGTTTCCTCACTGTGTCTCCCTGGCATAGCTGCTGGAGTGAGGTCAAGGAACCTGTAGATTTTTCTGGACATATATTTTCCTGCTTTGTAGGGTATTGGCTGCATGATCTGATAAAAGCTGTGACTAAATGGACCTACGATTTGTATTTCCACAGCCACAAATGTACTGGCTACTCCTCCTGCTTCTTTCTCCTCCCCCTCCTGCTTCGGCTCTGGAAGGTTCATTACTTACAGTTACTGCAGAATCAATCTGAACTGGCCAAAATCAGTGATGGAATTTATAGCATAATAAATGCCCTGCTGCACAAATGCAGTTACACATGAAAGGCTTGGGAATGTTCTTTTGAGCAATCCTTCTATGTTGCAGAGTGTACTATTTTTTATCAATTTAACAGAATCATCTTAAGCATATTTTGAGAAGTATAATCCTGGCAGCTACAGAGCAGATTTTCCCTGAGGCAGGTATTGTTGCAGAAAAACAATATTATTGATAAAAATCTTAGCATATTGGAACTTAGAAGGGAAACTAAATACATCTTTTTCATTCTTCACACCAATCATTTTGAGCTTCATTTTCTTAACCTCATGCATTCCACTTTCTCATTGAATTTTTATTTTTGTAGAAGTGTTTTAACACTTCTCAATGCACACTAATGAACTGTTCTCCAAGAAGAACCAGGCGTCCTAAAGTTGGCTTTGAGAGGCAGGCAGAATTTGAAGTGCACTCAAAAGATAATGCACAGACTGGGGTATCAATGATATTTTCTTTTTAAAAGTCTGCAAGTTATAAGATTGCATTGCTGTCTGGCCCATTTTTCTTGCTAAGTGCCCATATTATGGGTGAATCCTGTTTTACAGCATTCTGATACACAGAAACTTGAACTTGAGTATGAAATCCTGGAAAAAAATAATATCAGAAAGACAGATGGCAGGCCGTCCTCCCCAAAACTCAATTTCATATTATGCATGTGATTGCTAATAGGCAAGCACTAAAAAACAATTTTCTTTGACGGAGAAGAGCTGATAAATTGTCAACATAAAGTTAGACTGTGGTTGCTCCAGCGATCGAAAGCTCGTCTGTGAGTTTGGTTCCATCAAAGTCGGCTTCTTACAACCGCATCAAAATTTATGAATGCATATGTCTATAAAGTGACTGAAAACAACCCAGAATGCATGTTTGTTTATTATGCATCAGGTCTGTGTTGTTTTAGTACATGCAAAGAAACCAAACATATATCCAAGTCCATTTTGGTCCAGTTCTCGTTTCTAGCCTCTACATGTGGTAATGAAAAAGTCAAGAGCCAACTGGGGATGTGATTTCCCCTTCTACCTTGAGAGCTGACTTAAACAAAAAGATCTACTCTTACCTGGCTCTTGCATGGCTTGGGAGTGTACTCCATGGGGTTACACTAGCTTTGTGATGATAGAAGTAAATGCATTGGAGAGCAATTGAAAGCATTGATTATTCAGAGAAGAAAAAGATGTTTGAGAAAGAAAAATAAAATCAAGCAGATAAAAAGCAGCTCAGCTAATGATCTGCAGCACAAAGTGCCAAAGCTTCCTATCTTTGATAGGAAGAGAAAGACTCTGTAAGACACTGCCAAAATAGAAGCAAAAGATTTTCTCCTATTTGTTGAAAATTTGTTTAAAAAATAAATATTTAATCCAGTAATATAAAATGTTATTTTCCGGGGAAAGAGAGAAAGGGTGAAAATTTACACATAATTGAAAATCTACTAGCTATATACTATATTTGATTTTCTAAAAATCACTTAAATATTTAATATTTACATGGTGATAACTTTCAGATTTTATGCCATCGGTTACTGTTCATTTGAGGAAAACAGTTGTTTAATTGCTGATGAATTGTAACTGATCTGACACGCACAGACCTGATGCGAACAAAGAAATTGGGTGCTCAGATAACACTGTTAATAAAGGTTGTTACAATAACAGAATGGTTGAATAGTCAATCAGAATTAGAAGTAAATGAGTTAATGAACAAGTAATTTTTTTTTTACGGGAAAACAGTCATCATCCTTAAAGCCAGGGGTTTCATTAAGGAGTAGAGCTAAGAGAAAATTTAGGCTGCCTGAAATGTAAGCTGTACTTATGTTGTTTAGATATACAAGCAATTCCAAATAATCAGGACACTTAATGGTGTATGCACTAAGTACTTGGATGACTGAGGTCTGTGTGATGCTTCCTATTTTTGATTCATTTTGCAATCCAAGATTTCAATTCATTTTAGTTTTTTTTCCCCTTGAGTTATTGGTTCTAAGAAAACCATATGCCTCCTTTAACAATGTCTATTCATACCAGCATCTAAGATTCAGGGGGAAAAAAAAATCCCTGCACTTATGTTGGCATAATGGTGGAAGAAAAAAAATTGAGAAAATTCCAAAAGGAATTATCCAGTGACTTACTTAAATCCACATACTTATTCTCTTACCCAATAGACTGAGAACCATCTTCTAAGTCTCCTTGTCAGAAAATAGTAATCTTTTTCTGACAATGCATGCAAGAAGTTTTGCTATAATGAAACAATCTTAATCTTCATCCTTGTTACCTTGAACACTGATTAGCCCATTGGGCTGGTATTGCACTAAATGAAGGCATCACTCCTGATTCCCATAAGGACCAGAGTTCTTTCTGCTCGATGTAATTGATGCCTTCATTTCTTTGCTGATACTGTTCCATCTGCATATCGTTCCCTTTCTTAATATCTCTGTAGGGTACGTCTATCTTTTAAGAGCTGGCTAGAATGATGTTCTCTTGGAGAACATCTCTTCCACCAGACAGAATAATTTATTTCTTCCCATTGCCCTTGAAATATCTCTCTATTATAGCATATATCACATTGTCTCATAGCCATTGCTTTGTGTATCTGTCTACCTAAGTCTGGACCAAGGACTCTGTTTTATCCATCTTTGTCTTTCTAGTACCCAGTGCAGTGTGATACACAACAGGTACACAATCAGTATTGGCTGCATGACTGAGTGAAATCAATTCCAAAATACTCTGAACAAAAGGCGATGCCCAAGAATGAAAATTATAGATTATTCTTGGCTACAATGAATTTTCCTTCTGATTTCCTAGTTTATTATGAAGCGATAAAGCATGTTTTTGAAAAAGTTTCCATTATGTAGATGTAAAGCTTTGGGAGAAAACCAGTGTCTGAAATTCTGTTTGGAACAATTAAAGTTAGTTATTTCATATCAGTCTGGAAGAAACTGAAGTAGATAAGCTCGAGGGTCAGCGTATGCCTTGTTCAGCTTTCTTTAAAGGCATGGGGAGTAATAAAGCTTTCCATTTTATCTTCAGTGAAATAATACTGCTGAAATATCACCTCGTTTTTGATGTCAGTGATGATTTCTTTTTACCTCCATGATGTCAAAAGGGGATTATTATTATTAGAATGACAGATTACTAATGATACTGTAAAAAAAAAGAGGGGGGAATAGCTGGAATCTTTATAACCCAAATATCAAACACAGCCCTTCTTGTCTGAGGCTGTTTGGTACTTGGAACAGAGTCACTTGGCGATACTGCAGCTGTGGAAAAATTATTCTAAGCAGGAAGTAAATCAAGAGCAGGTGCCTATGAATTTTCACTAGCAGAGCACCATCCTTATAAAGTTTTTAGGACGGGATGGCATGATTAGGAGGTATGATTTATGTATATAAGAGGGAAAAGATTCTTTGGGGCCCAGAATGTCTCATGGGCTCTCGTGACACAACTTGACTGATGTTTTCCCCATGGGGAGAACCACGGTTGGGAAGTAAGGTGGGGTGAGGCTCCTCTAGGCTTGGCAGCCCTGGTGGCCCTCTCTGGGACAGTGGCAGTCTGTCCTGATGATTCAGGGCTTCATTTCTTTTTCACCCACTGACTAGCTTGCTGTCGACCATGTTGACTTGTGGGTTTAATTTCTTGCGGCTCACCTGCTGCATTCTCCAAGACCTTGAGAACATGAAAGTACCAGGCATGGCTAGTTGGTGTCCCAGAGATGAAAACCATAGAACTTAATCTTCCTCCACTGAGCCAGCGTGCTAGGATCTGGCTACTTTAAGCCTTGGGCACTTTCCCTTGGAAAGATAGTGTAGAGAAAGATAGTAGTTTATAACAAAGTAACAATTCCAGAATGTTTTACATTGCTACGATGAAGCTTGTTTTTGAAAATGTTTCCATTATGTAGATGTAAAGCTTTGGGAGAAAAAATGAGCCTGAAACTCAGTTTGGAACAAACAAAATTTTTTTTTGAGAACTTTTGCAATATTGTTGAAGTTTAGCAATAATGTTAATATTATTAATTCCACTCATTGTAAAGAATATTTACTCAGGACTTTACTACCTGAAGGGCTATTCCAGGCAGGTTAAAAGTTTCAGTTCCTTCCAATCGGAAACTCAAAACCTTTTCAAACAATGTTAGCATATGGAACCACCAATTAGCCAAATGCAGAAAAAAAAAAAAAAAGAAGGAAGGAGAGAATCATACATTTAATAAAAATATGTATGCTATTTGGTAGAAAAAGAGGGATAGGTACATACTGTGTTAAAGTGAGCAAGGAAAAGAAATCAGTAACTGCTCATAGAATAAGGTAAGAGAATATTACTCTGAAATCACCATTTTATTTTTGCCCTGGACTTAGGATCTGAAGTGATTTCTCATAGTCTAGTCATAATCTCACCATAGAACAAGGTACAAAAGTTCATTTTTCCTTCCCTAAGAATTATAATATACTTGCCACACTTCTTCTCCCTTGCAGCAGTCATGTGGTTAAATGTTTCCTGGAATATTTCAAGTTCTCAAATCAGCACCGCTACTGGGCAACATGGCAGCTCATGGTGACCCTGAGTGGTCTTTGCTAGAACTTCTAGGTGGGCTTTAAGCTCCCTCCTCCCAGGAGTTAGGCTCCACACTGTTCCCCAATCTGAGTGTCTCAAAGGGGTTTCACCCTAATGTAGACAGCAGAGCTACAGGGGATGGAATCTCAACTGTCAAATGACTGAGGATCCCTGAAGGCATGTTCTATTATTTACTTTCTCTTTTAGCAAGGAAACAGAAGCCCAGAATCATCAGGCTGCTTGTCCAGTGTGGCAGAGTAGGAGAAACTCTTCTGACTCCCCTCACCAGGTGTGTGACCCCATGAGGCCACTCTGTGTTCATGCCTTCTACAGGGTGCCATGAGTTCAAAGGACATTTGACAAAGGGCTGTGGAAGACTCTTAAATATATTCAGAACTACCAAGTAATTATCAAGTGACTCCAGGTTGTGCTTCTGGAGTTCTAGTCACTAGAACTGGCTACAAGTAGGGTACAAGTTAAATAAATGTAGATTTTAAAAAAATGGAATCTGATAGCATAGAAAAGATGTCATAGAATTTGCTAACTGGTAGTGCAGTCTTTTTTAAAAGGAAAAGAAAACATTAATTTATCTTACTAGTAGTAGGGCCTGGAAACTTAAAAAATCATATAACTACATTAGTTACTTATTCTTATCTCTAAATTCCCATTAAATGATCTAGAGTACTAACCCATAGAAGGTGTATGTCTGGTCTTAGCACAAATGATGTCCAATTTATAAATTAACTTATTTTTAAAGGAAATGTCTATTGAATTTCTCATAGGTGAATTAAATTGCTCTAGGAACTTCAGCTTACACTGCTGTGAGAGACACTAATCATATACAAATAGACATGAAATAGTGTCAGGTTGTGATAATGTGATAATGAAGAACAGGCAACAGGATAAGGTAGATGATGAGATATAGAGGGTCTGCTTCAGCTATTTTAGATGGAGTGGTAGGGGAAGTAAAGTTTCAGCTGAAATCTGAGTGAATCCAGCTATGATCCATAGGATTTTGGGGGACAATACATACTCCAGAAAGAATAAAAAGCAGTTATAAAAGCCCTGGTGAGAGGAAGGTATAAATACTGCTATCAGTCAAATGGTAACTTAATTGAATTGTCTCAGTCCATCACACCACTACCAACAAGGAGTGAAAGTGATGTTTCCAAAATGGCAACTCAGACATATCCATTGCCCACTTGTAGTTCAGGCTAAAACACACAGACACACACAGACACACACAGACACACACACACACACACACACACACACACACACACACACACACGGCAGCAGCCCAAAGCTTTCTCCTTTGAATAATACTATAGAGGGTTGAAAATTGACTATAAAGATAGTTTTTTATTTCAGATAAGAGTCTTGTTACTCAACATAAGCACTTTGCAATGAGGTCATTCAGTTACTCTGAAGGTGGAGGGCATTCATAGGAACATGGGAATGATAAGTTCCTTGTTCCTCAGAAAGTCACTGCATGAGAAGATAGGAACCCCAGAATCCTGAATCTTTTCCTTTACTTGGAATGAGTCAACAGAACCCCCTCTGGAAAGTGGAATGTTGTCTAGAACCCCTGAGAGGCAACTAGGCTCAAGTCCTGGTGGTAGTTTGCCTTCCCCAGATGGTTCAACTTTATGTATATGTAGATGTGTTGACCAAACTGTGGGTACAGGAGTAGGGAAGCGCCATTTATTACAGAGATCAACATCAAGTTGGCCCTGCCCCTTCTTCATTCTTGCATTAAAGGGCTACAGTAGTCTTGCCGTGGTACTAAATCAATTCCAAACAAAATCATTTGGTATGTGTTTCTTTTGTTAAAGGGACAGATGACGTATTTCAGTCATATTTCGTCTCTTAAAATCAAATCAATATTCAGAACACTTAAGCAGGGAGAAATTTCCCAGAAAGAAATACTTTTCCTACATATTTCAGAAGAAATCATTTATTATTCTAGAGCTCATATAACTTCCAGGAGATAATCGGAAATGTTATTGATGAATTACTGCTTTCCATAGTTACAGGTGCATATGCAGAAATGTAGAAGCCAAGGTTTTGGGCTGTCTAAATCAACCTTTATCAAACTCACAATATAAGTGTCATAAACACAAGGCCTGACGAAGGGACATGTGTTGTGTGCTCGCTGTGGGCCAGTCACTGACAAGCCCTGTACTTGTAGTAGCTCACCTTTTCCCACAACAACCTTATGAAGGAGGTATACCGGTACCATTTTACAGAGAGAAAATAGATGTTTAAAGAAGTTAATTTATTTAATGTCATTGAGCCAGGGATGGCAGAACTTAGTGAAAATCCTTAGCTTTCTGATGTCACAATTTCTGCATTCTTTAGTAGTTTTGAGGTGATCAGGGTCAAAGGGGATAATATATCTGGAAGTCCTTGAAATCTGTAAAGAGTCAAGTAGCTGTTACTTCAGACCACTGGGTCAAGAGATTACCTTAGGGAAACAGAATTGATAGAGCTTTACAGCTGTAGTTGGGGGCATCTTAATAAATCAAGGAGTGCTGGGCTTGAAAAAAGAGGAGAATTGTGCTTATATTTATGTTTATATTTTAGTTAAGGTTTTTTCCCTTTTAATGCTCTTTTTTTAATAGACTATAGTCTCATAATAAAGAAATTATGTTTAAGGTTCTAAGTTGTGGATACATTCACAGAAACATTAATGGTAAATTTTGAAGGGTATTACTCAAAAGACATGCAGAAAGGATGGTTAATGTTCGGATCAGGGATGTCATTTTCAAACTGACCATCCCATTATTAGTCTTAGCATAGATGTAGAAAACTAATCTGGAAATATTGAACATAAATCAAAGATGGGGTGCTCTTCTCCAGCACGTTCTGTATAATCTACATAATAGAAAATGAAGTACATGTAAGTGAGCAACATGCTTGGGCTGCAGTTACTGACATACTTAGAATTTACAGACACTTCACAGAATGGCTAGTGATTATGTCCCTAGTTGGTAAAATAGCTAGCTGATTAGTCCCGGCAGAAATGACATATACCAAGCTCGAACTACTTTCATGCCTTGGTAATGGGAAATAAATTCTTTAAGATCAGAAACAATATCAGTTGTATTTAAAATGACACTGGAAACCACATTGTAATGAACAATTGTGCAGAGGTGAGCAGGGACTAAAACGAGATAATAGGATTTTAAAAAATTTGATTTTATTGGTTCTTTCCTCTATTTGCATTTTTCATCAGGATAATCTCTGCCTGTAAGTTCTACCCTGGAATTTTTTTTCTCCTTCAATTTATTCTGGATGTCTGGGTTGATTGAAAGGCAATAAATGCGTAGTCTTAGAATGCCTGAATGGGTTGACAGAAGTTTTGGTCTCTCTGAAATTCATCTATTGATTTGACAAGACAGTTACATTTTGTGCAGCTTGGAATACTGTAGTCATCATTTCAAGACAACACAAAGCTGAAGCAAAGGCTTTAGGAGAAGCACTGATATGTCTGCACACCTGGAACATCTCTGAATCTCAGACTGGAAGAAACATCCAGTGGCATCTAGCCCGTCCACACTTGTCTACTAAGGAGTTTAGTATAATCAGAAGTCTCTGGAGAAGGATGACCACCACACTGCCCCCCACATGAGTGCTGGGCACACCTCCAAGTGCCATTTTGGTTCAGTTAAAACTCACCACCTACAGTTACCCTCTTGGGCAAAGAAAGAACCTGACTTCTCACCCAACAACGTTTCACATGTTCTTAACAACCTTAAAGCAATCATGGAGTTGTGCTAGAAGGCAGGATATCAACAAGTATTGTTCAAAAAAAAAAAAAAAAAAGAACCTCAAAATGTTAATATCCAGAAAAAAATTATTGAAAGAGAACTTAATAGAAAGAAAATGATGATTACCAGAAGCCAATATGAACCCATGATAAATGATGCTAAAATAACTGTTTTTTTTCATATTCTATAAGAAATCCTCAACTGATGGCTCAAGGGAACACTGGGGATGTGGTATAATCTGGTTTTAGTAAGGAACTGGAGAAGATGAGCAGTATCCTTGCAGGCAAGATGGAGAAATGTCAGTCAGATCATGGTACTGTCATCTGAGTTCATACTTACTCTATTGGTCACATCAGAAAGACACTGATGTCAACTAGCCTGGTCTCTAGTGGGATGTTACAGAGCTTGATACTGTCAACGTTTTTCATTGCTATCTCAAAAAGAGAGCGCATACAATTCAGTTCAACTAATGTTTACTAAATGGCAGGCACAGGCAGTGTGCTAAAGGGAGAAAGCAGAAAAAGAAAGTATCCAGCGCCCAGAGTAGCATATTGGTTGAGAAGAAGGCATTTGGAATCAGAAAATCTAGATAATTCAATTTGCCATTTACCAGTTATGTGATCTTTGACAAGTCAATTCATATTTCTGTGCCTCAGATTTACCTATCTTCAATATTGAGAAAATACAGATAATTACCTAGAAGAATGACTGTGAGGTTCATATGAAATTACATGAAAGTACTTTATAAATGGAGAGAAGCTGCTTAACTGAGCTTGTGCTATCTCACTAGATCCACAGGAAAATTCTTT
This sequence comes from Scalopus aquaticus, assembly GCA_004024925.1. Taxonomy (NCBI): domain Eukaryota; kingdom Metazoa; phylum Chordata; class Mammalia; order Eulipotyphla; family Talpidae; genus Scalopus; species Scalopus aquaticus. The sequence goes on from PVIJ01000846.1 coordinate 117,503, forward strand.
GGATTCTCTACTATGAATAGCTACATTTTACAGTAGAGAAATTGAGGCACAAAGACCTGAAGTAAATCTAAAAAATTACTATTATAGTACAAAGAAGGGCTGAGTGCATCAGGGGAGATGAAAAAAGAAGTGATACTTGAGTAGTGCCATGTTGGTTGATTAAGAGCTTCAACCATGGGCCTCCCTGGTGGCGCAGCAGTTAAGCGCTGTGCTATGGAGCTGTTGGTAGTGACGACGCCAGTTTGACGCCTGGCCAGGGAGATTCCCACATGGCACAGCAGACCTCTCCTGCCTCGCCCGCTGCTTCCCTCAGCAGTGTGTTTCCATTGATCTGCCTGTTCTGCTCCCCACTCTGTCTCTGGTGAACCCCACACCTCTGGTCTGTACCCCAGCTTGTATGCATAAATAAATAAATAAAAGAGTTTCAACCAGGCATCAACCTGGTAGACAGGTATTGCAGGAAAAGAAAACAGCACAGTCAAAGCATAGCAGGGGGAATATGTAAAGATGCTTCAGGAAAAATGGCTGGACTGATTAAGAGGGCAGGGTGAATATTTTGGTATTGCAGACTTTATTTCGTTGAAGAAAAAAACAACTAAGAACTAAAATTCTAGATGACTTAAGCAGTAAGTAGTAATTCCATTCTAGTTTGCTGTCATCTTGAGACCTGTTAATAAACACATTCAATCGAATATATGTTTGCATATGAAAAGCCTTCAACTTTCAAATTTACCTAGCTGAACTTCTGACACTGGAATCCTAGTGATGCAATTCTGCTGCACACCTAAGTCTATAGAAAGAAAAGGGCCAGTGAAAATTGCTCCCACCCACAAATATAAATTTTTAATATCAGGTTCACTTTTTATAAAAATATTTTGAGAATTTTTTTCCCCCATCTGCATGAGGGAATCAAAATGTACATCTTAGTTTTGTACTTTGGCAATCTAGGAGTTGACGTCTTTTGCTAATACTACTGTATAAATGGGAGAGAAAGGAAATAGTTATTGTGATACTGGTGAACCATGTTCTGGAAGATGCACTAACTTGGATTCTTAATACATGCTGAAGACATCATCCTATTAAATGAGGTTTTGTAACCTGAGATCACTGGATAAACTTCAGGGTTCAAGAATTTCCCGATACAAAATGAATTTGCCTCAGAGAGGCTCTATAGATTTCACCAAATCATTAAAGGGATTAACACCAAAAATAAATAAAACAAATCTCTGCAAAAATTATGGAAGTGACTTATTCCACAGAACAGATACAACCCATAAATTTTTAAAAACGAAGAAGGGAAGTTTCTAATTTAAAGACATGTATGTTTGTGCTTCCAGGAAGCAAAAGAGTTTTCTTTTGCTAATCAGTAACTTCTAATTTTTTTGTTTTCATTACTTCATGCTTAGATAGATTTGTAAAGTAGAGGTAAACCAGCAGACCTAATAAACTAATGAACCTGCAAATTATTTTCTCTGTACTTTACAGTTTATGCTCTTTATATCTCAAGGAGGCTGGAGAGATTTCAGAAATCATGTAGTTCAAGACTTAGCTACCGGCAAATCTATACCAAATCATGACTGGCTGTTTTTGAGACTCTGGAGGTTCCCCACACTGCCTTGTAGTCTGCTCATGCCACAGCAGGAACTCCCTAAGTTTGAGGATTTTGCCTCTGTGAGAGTTGAGTCATTCCCAACATGATATAAACAGAGATTCTTCATTCTGTATTTCCCAGTCCAGGAGGCTCGACTGTGCCAGCAGAGTTGGGGCATCATGAAGGGTGTGGATAGATACTCGAGAGGTGACTGAGGTGCTGGTGGGCATTTAAGAGCACATTAGAAAACTAAGTTCTATGCCAAAGGAAACTACCCTCCGAAACAGGCACTAAAGAGGCGACCCAATTACTCTGCAGTTTTCTAATTTCCCTGATTACATATCTCCTTTTACCCCTGTGGTATACCTAGTAAGTTCCCCCAGACATAGATCTAATCAAGAAGGCAGAAGACTGACGCACTGCATTTTAAAGGGCAGAGCTGTGCTAGGCTGAGATATGTGGCCAGCAGTGAGACCCAGACATGGAAGTCCGAGGCATGAAAGTGGCAGGTCCAGATAAAGGGCTATTGTGGCTTTCAAAGCAAATGACAGAGAACCCAGTGTCAGCTCATAGCTGGGCAATGCCACTGTGAGGTCAGCTTTCCTGAGGACTAGAACTTGGTTGTGGCAGCAATTTAGGTGACACTGTCTGCCTGAATGAGCAGATACAGACGGGCACTTCTTTGCCTAGAGTTCTTGGTCATGGGTACCTAGGTGGGTACTACAGTTCCTGGAAAGGCAGGTAAATCTCTGCACACTAGTGCTGTGAGCTATGCTGAGGCACAAAGGGGAGGTCTTAGTCAGGCAAGAGATTTTTCTCTTAAAAACTTGTCACATATTGAGGTCCAGATCACTCTGTGCCCTTCTTTGGACTTAGTCTGTCATGTAGTGAAGCAGAAGGGGGTAAAGGGGACAGACACTGGCACCTAACTGCCTGGATCCTCCCTGGCTCCTTGGTAGCTACTTCAGAGCTGTGTGAACATGGGCAAAGCACTGAGCCTATGAAGCCCTCAGTTTTACCACCTGAAAAATGGCATAAAATTGAATGTAAACTTTGAACAATGCAGAAAGGTTTTAAAATAAAGTGTGGGTTAAGTAAAATAAGTCAAAGTATTTGGCTAGGTGCTTGCCATAGAGTCAATGTTGAATTGACTCTATGGCAAAAGTGGCACTTTTGTCACCATCACTGTCAGTGATAACAATGCCAACTAAATGCCTGACTAAAGTCAGGGTAGCAGGTAAAGTGACGGGAAGAGTCAGAAAGGTTCATGTGCCAAGGTCACAGAAGTAAATGGAAGAAATAGAGCGACCTGTACTGAGCAAGCTCCAACATCTTGAGTCTATAAGGGAAAAGAAAGATGCATGAGAGGGTAATAAATTATGGGGCATATGGGATGTATGGAGAAATTATCATCACTGTTCCTTTTTATTTGTTTTTATTGTGTGGTGGTGGGGTGGCTACCAGTTTTATTTGAATGTTTTATAAGCTGTTAGATTTACTTACTGAGAATGAACAGATAAATAAGGATGTTGTTCAGCTGTGGCATGTCATGAGTTCTCATCAGCTTTTCCACGAACTTTCAGACAAGGTTAATTAATGAGGCAAGTTCATTGTGGAGAAGGAGGGGAATAGCTGGAGCTGTTGGATGATTCATCTTGTTGGGGGAGCAGCAGATGAGTCAATGATTAGGTGAGCAGTTCTGGGAAGGGACGAAGGCCTGAGTGGAGATTTTCATGGTATCTTGAGATAGACATACTGATGGCATATGGTCACTTTAACATCATATGGTTTGATAGAAATTGGAACAGCACCTAAATCTTTCCCTTTCTGGATATTCAAGGTTGTACTTCTTACTATTTTCTCAAAGGCCCCATCTTAATGTAAGGTTTCTTTAATCCTAAGTGCAAGGAATTCCAAAAATATTTTATTCTGTATGTTTGCGTGGTGGCCTCATATTATTCATCACTTTTAGGTGACATGTCTCCTGCTCAGGAAGAGCTTCTGAGACCCTCCCATGCTGCGCTGACTCCATAATAGTGCAGCCTAGTGGTGACGTGCATGGGGTATGAACCAGGCTCCCAGAGTTCAAATCTATCTCTGTCCCTCAAAGTGTAATGTTGGGCTTGCTAATGAAATCTTTCTAGCCTCAGTTTCTTCATCTGTAAATGGAAACAATAAAAATACTTTCCTCTAGGATCATTGTGAGGTCTCATACATGAAGCATACGGTGCCTAGCATATTATAGTGCACATAAAGCTTAGCTATTGATATGTTACCTTTATCACTTTCTGGAGTCATCTTTATTTGTTATTGTCTGTTAGAACTATCAGAATACAAGTACCACAATGGCAGGAACTTTTTTTTTTGTACCATACTGGGTTTCCAGGACCTAGAATAGGCTCCAGAGTAGGAGCACAATAAATTTTTTTTAATGACTGAATGTCCTCTCAATATTGACATTAGCTTGTCCAATTCAGGTCACCTGAAAAACAGGCTTTATGGAGATATGTGGATGGCAAAACAAACAGAACCCCAGCCACATGCTCTCATGCCTAGGCTAGAACTCAAAATGATTTCTCCATTCTATTTTTTTAACCCATATGTTCCACCTTTTTGCAGCTGTAAATTTTTACTTGTCAATCTTTAGTTTGTTGAACAAAATTAAGTAATACTGTGCTATACTAAATAGTGTTTTTTCAAGCTGCAGCTCACCTCTTCTTCCCTCTTAGGATTCCCCCAACCTCACTGCTCCCCGGACAGAAAAGGAGACAAGGCAGAAAAGGAGACAAACTATGCTGATAGTCAGAAAATAGCTGAAAGTACACCCTGTCATTCCTTAAAGTGCAGAGAAGATGTAGCAATTCAGTAAAATGAATCACTACATTTGCAGTCTGCATCTAGAATTCCCAACTTGCAAATGCTACACAGTGAACAACTAATACTCAAACTTTAAACAAGGCAGGAAAATACAGAATGGTCCTACAGATAGAGTTTACTTGATATGTCTATATATCGCCAACGTTTCCCTTTGCAGCAGTTCCACTTTAGGTGGAGCTGCCCAGGTGCCTCTCCTGTTAAAGGTCAAGGATGCTCTGCGTGTGCCTTTCAGACTGCAGGACAGCTCAGCTAAAGGTCGTTCTTGGAAGGGCCTGTTTCCCTACCTCTTTTTTTTTTTTTCCTGAAGAATTGTTGTCAAAGAAAGTGCCTGGCTCCAACTTCTATGCAGCTGCTAGTCTCCTGATGACTTATATGAGGTTTTTAAGGCCTGATGATAACAACTGTTGCAGGCCTGACAATGTGTTGGTCACCCAAAGGAACTGGGCCATCAGAAGCTTTAATTCTAAAATTTATAAGAGTTAGGTTACCAAAGCATTTCATAAATTTCAGAGGCCTTAATTTATATGCTATAGTAATTTGTATAGTATAGTATAGCTGAAGGATTGGAATCTCCTGAGATTAGAAGACTTTTATATCCTTAACTACAGTATTTTTTAATTTTTATTTTCTTACAACATTGTTCATTTTTGTACAGTGATTGGTTCCTCCTCCCCCCCCCCCCCATGTGTAGTCCCAATATCCTTAACTTTAAAGGAATAATAATATAGATTATGACTCCACACTTGGTCTGTGTTGTGTGGGGAACACTTACTCTGTATGTTGAGTAGCATAGGTATGCTAACTTATGACTGAATGGTCAATAACTGTCATTTTCAAGTTAAGATTTCTGATATCCAACTTGTTTTTCTTATTTATGTATGAATCTTGGTGGCCAAGATGTTATTAAAATGGATAGTCTTTCTCTAGAGAGTAAGGGGAAATTTGAAGGGGGGAAATGGGAGAAATGGAATTCTTGTAAGAGAAGTTCTAGAATGCTCATCTCAAGGACTGTCATGAATTTGGTTCACCTTCATCAAAGTGAATTTCAAGCAAGTGCTAAAACACTTGGTGTATTACTAACAAGAGTGTTAGCATTGGATGGTACACTGAGGCAGTCAGTGAATCAGCAATGTCTGAGTGTGAGAATGAGAGGTGCCTTACAAGAGAACCCCTTTGGGCTGCTGAACATCACGTGTTTGTGAGGTGGACCCAAAGTAGCTGGAAAGCTCAATGCAAATAAGCCAGAATTGACCTGAGACAGAATTATCCCCCCTTTCAGTGCCCAACTTACCTTATAGCCTGATGACTTGATGTGCACACCACGTTTGGTCAGGGTAGATTTCATTCGGATGAAAAAGGATCGTTCAAGGGTGTTGTCAGTGGTTAGCAGACTGGGGCTGGTCGACTCCACTGAAGAATACAAAAATACATACACACATGATTTAGATCTCTACACAGCTCCTCATAGTTACTGCTCAGGTGCAATCCTTGAGTTCACTAAAAATAAATGACTGAAGGGTGCTAAGAGCGTAGTAATCAATTTACCTCATTTAGAAAATGTTTACTTTGCAGAAAATAAAAAAGAAAAGTTAATGCATCCAAAGTAACTCCACTGCAGTTTCTAGCAAGAACTTTTGAAGCCCTTTAACTTCTTGGAGCTCACTAAATGAAGTATAAGAGTAAGTTATTTTAGCACATCTTGAGGTTAGGTAACTACATATAGAAGACAATTGTCAAAGATAAGGACCCCACAGACTTATGGATTAATCAAGATACAGGCAGAGACATTTCGGATGAAGGGCAAAGATTATTTTTTTCTTTGCTGTTTCTATGAATCCCTTGTATCATTTGGATAATGGGGGGTTCTGAGTACCACAAACCCATCAAGATTGGGTAGCCAAATCCTGGTCAGAGTCCTTGCTCTCCTGAATTGATTTCCTTCATTGTGGGGAATAAGTAGCATGAAGTCCTCAGCTGATTGAAGGCTGAGAATGGGACATACAGATAAGGCAAAAAAACAAAACAAAACCAAAACCAAAAAATAACCCAAAACCAAACAAACAAACAAAAACAACAACAAACCACTCTGTTAACTTCCCATTCCCATCATTATTGGCAGCTTGCCTTCATCCTCCATCCAAATGGGAAAGTATGTCTGTTTTCACTTCTCCACTTCTGGTATGGGAACATAATAGTCTTCTCCCTTAAGGTAGTTTTACTTTTATATGGCTTTTAGATTAAGTAAAGTATGTTTCTATTTATGAAACTAAAATGGTGATTTGCAGTTGTGCTAATCTGAAAATACCTTTATGCAAACAGGATAGAAGGCAAGGTATATCTCTTTCTTTAAAAACAAGTCTCTAAGATACTTTTAAAATTTAAGTACATTCAACAAAGGAATTAATTTTGGGGTTTTTCAGACTGACAAACACTCTAATTTTACTCTTTTGTACTACTTGAAAGTTTTTCTTATAATAAAAATAAAAAAATGTCCACAACAGAATTTCTTTCAAGCAGTCTTACACTAAAACAAATTTTCTCTGTAGCAGGGGTAAAGAAACATGCATAGTAAAAAGATTTAAGAATTAACTATATGTGAACATAGCGCAAAATAGAGAGAAATAGACAAAAAAAGGTTTTTAAAATATAAAGGGTATTCCATATATTTCTAAAGGAAAGAAATCTCTTCTTAAATCAAAACTGATGCTTAGATGAAAGAATGAGAGATACTGTAGAAACCTTGCTATTTGTGGTCTGGGGCTTCTCTTGTATTCATACTTGTCTTAATAAGACTTTATTTTCCTATATTTATGGCATGTCTATTTTGGGTTGATGGAACCCCTCACAAATGTCCCTTTCTTATGTGTCTCGAGATTTTCTCTTTTTTTTTATTTTAGAGAGCATGGATCTGGTGTCATTTTAAATGTACAGCTTTTTATCACTCGAGGGAAAAGCAGAGCCATGTTATATTTAGTACTTTCATTTCTTCTGATTAAATATGAATTACTATGAAATTTTTCTCATCATCTAACACGCCATAATACGCCAACAGCTTTTTAATACACTATATAAGCACAAACTTCTGCTCTAAGAGTTTAATTTGCCCCTCTAATCCAATCACATCAACCTTATTTCTCTTATCAGAGATTCCCATTTTGAATTAAATGAGCTCATTAGTTTTAATCAAAAGCAGAGAGATCAAAACTTAAACATAAATGCTTTAGATCAGAACTGTCAGTCAGCCGTGCAGTTCTATTTTACTAAAACACAAGATCAGAGACCCTTAGAACCAATTTTTTCTCGTAAGGGATGCCGAGAGCTTGAAGATGCTATATCCTTTTTTTTTTTTTTTTCCCCGTCCAAGGACAGATTATACATTTAAGGTTAGACTTAATTTATAGCAGTTTTTCATCCTGGTGGAAATGGAAAAGTATGCCAATCTACTGTTGTCCCTTTCACATTTATTGGCACTGGTCCACAGAGACTTCAAGGAACGTGAAGCCATCAGAACCCATACCACAAACTCAGCCTTAAAAATTCAGCTCCGTTCAGCAAGATCGTGTTTGCAATAGCTGAGGAAAAATGAAACTTCCCAGAGAAGTGGAAAATGTTTTAGGGCTAGGGTCCTGGCTGCCCCCACCCCGTCAGGAAGGAGCCAACTAGCTGTAGAAGGGTAATTCAGGGATCATTAGAGATCATGATTGTTTGCAGCATGAGGAGCTGCAGAGTTAAACACTCGGGGTGCACATGAGAGACCACAGCCCGGGTGCTTCCCACTGGGTGACAAAATGTGAGACACAAGCTTTGCAGCAGCGGTGGAGGCTGAACCCTGAGTCCTGCCCTGACTGAGGCGGCAAGCACAGCACCTCCCAACGCGCTCCAACGGTAATTGCGTAAATATGCAGGGGCAGCGTTAATTAAACCCTGGACAACTGGTGTGAGAGAAATGCTAAGGTCAGGTTTTGCCCCATTGAAGCTGAGATTTAGAATCTACACTGGTTCTCAAGCTCTATTTTAAGAGCACACAGGCCTGGGGGGCTGAGGTGGGCGGAGGGAGGGTTGAAGAGAAGAGGCAGTTGAGAAAAAGAGTTTGATTTCTGATGAGGATTTCTGCTTCGATTCGTCTGGTTTCCTAGTTCTGAGGCCAGGAGCAGCAGTAACAGGCCGTCGGTCGCCACACTCACCAGGCTGGGCCATGTTTCCTCAAGGGCTAGCAAATACACACTGGTTTTCCCAGCTCTGACAATGGTGTCTCTCAAGTAAAAAGACATTATCTGCATGTGACAGACGAGAGCAGCCGCTTTAGAAGGGAAGCTTTCTAAATGTCTCAGGTGAGAAGCATGATTTTGATGAGGGCGCAACTGGGACAGCCGCCAAGGCAGCCTGGCCTTGTGATGTGCGACAGTGAGCAGAGAAGGCGTGTGTGTGTGTGTGTGTGTGTGTGTGTGTGTGTGTGTGTGTGTGTGTGTGTGTCTGAAGACAGGATGGAGTAGTGAGGAAAATATCCTTAGGGCTGGTGTTGTATGAAGACTGTGGACCAGTCTTTAAAGTCCCTTTAGGTAGCAAATGGCTTTCTGTGAACTTTCTGGGCCAGGCCATGATGGCCACATGTTCTGCTGAGAAATTTGGAATTCAGAGAGTGGATCGGCTGTTTGTGGCAGAGGAGAAATTTATGGATAAAGATGGAATAAGTGGTCAAAGTCAAGACGTGACCAATTTTGAAATATGAATTATCAACAAGGAGCTAAGAACAAAGACAAAAGCAAGAGCTACACAACTGAAAGTTAGAAAAATAAACTTGTGCAGAATATCAGTGGCCTCCATTTTTTTAGTAAAGCTAAATTACCTCAGTTCTTGAAATGTCATTTTTTTTGCATATTTTATAAAATTTACAGAAAAAAATTACAGCAAAATAATAATAATTTTAGGTTGGCAAACATCACCATAATGTGAAATCATATTTTTGTTGTCCCACATCTGTTTACGATTCCTTAACTGATATTGGAGTTGCTGCTTCCATGTGAGGTAGGGCAGGAGGTAGCCGGAGAGAAGGAGGTGGCAAAAAAATCTGTTTTTTTTCCACTGTACAAACCCAGGGTCAGATGCATCCTGAATACTTCCAGTATTTTCTTCAGGGCGTCTACAAGTGCATGAGACCAACACATAAAGAGGGTCTTAGTACACTCCAAATGCTTTCAGTGCAATTCTTGTATCAGAACCCTCCAAATGCCACTGAATTTTGATGTGTGAGGGGGAAAAAATAAAAATTAAGATCCCCAAAACATTACTCCTTACTAGTAAACAGGAATTTTCTTCTTTAAAGGAGAAGAGGAGTTGGGATAAGTTATTGAGTGACATTAAATATACTCTTTTCCCACTTCATTGGCTAGATGAATTGTTCTTTTTTTCAAATATTCTGTGCATCTGAAATAAATGCAAATGTCCAAAATGCAAGTATCCAAAATGACTTGTACAAGACAAGGAGAGGAGCAAGGAGGAGATGTTGGTTCATTTTGCAATTATCTCAGTAAAGCCAAATTGTAACAGCATAGCATGTGCTGTCAGTTTTGTTAGATACTGATCTATTTTTAGAACTTAAGAATGAGTATGTGTCTATGAGAAATTTGACAAGTCATTTCTTTTTCTTAGAAAAGTGTTGCACTCCCACAGCCACTTGGAAGTATGGTCATGTGGCTTTCTTTGGTCAATGTAACATGAGCAAAAGTCATGTACGTTATTTCCAGGTAGAGCCTTCATGAAAAGTCAATCATGATGTGTTATATTCTTTTCCCCTCAGTCATGGTGACTAACCAGCATTTCAGATGGTAGCTGCCGCATCAGCCTGGATCTTGGAATAGAGACAATATATAGCAGAACTCCCACCAAACTTCTCAGAAATAAATCTTACTTGTAATTGGGGTATAGTATTACTGCAGCATAACTTAGCCCATACTGACTGCTCTCTATTATTACATAAAAAGAGCCAGTGTGTTTTCCAAGTCTCCCAGATAGTCAGCCACAGAGCATATGACAAGTTTGACTCCAAAGTTATTATGTTGCCAATATACTGTTTTTATAGTCATTTATAGCCTCATTTTATTCCTTTTGCTTGGTATCTGAGGACAGCAGGACTGAAACTGGTCTAACTTTGATCCCTTATTGCACCTAGAATGGGTCCTTGAGCCCAGAGCAAAGACTGTGTGTGTGTGTGTGTGTGTGTGTATGTGTGTGTGTGTGTGTGTGTTTGTTTGTGTATGTACATATATAATTGATTATAGATTCACATATATATTTAGTATACTTCTTAAACATTGACTTTAATAAGATCCTCTCAACTTAGCTTTACAATAGAAGGTCAAGTATGGTAAAAACAAATTTTTTTCTCATAGTAATTGACCCAATAGATTTATGTTTATTCAAGATGACCTCTGTGGTAGTTTTAAATGCCACAATTCTTCAATACTCCTCTTTCTGAAAGGTAGAACCTACTTCTCCCCTAGAGTGTGGGCTAGTCTTGGTAAATTACTACTAACAAGTGACACATTATGAATTTGGTAGGGAATGACTGGTTTATTAGGCAGAGTGGCTTCCTTGTTGCTCTCTCTCTTCCTGTCATTCACTCAGTTGCCATATTGTGAGAACACTCAAGCATTTCTACGGGAAAGTCAGTGTAGCAAGGCATTGGGGTCTCTGGCCAATAGTTGGTGAGGAATTGAGGTTTTCTACTAACAGTACAGCAGTGAGCTTAGAGGTTACCCTTCCTCCCCAGTCCTGAGTCCTGATTCTGTGCTCTGACTGACATCTCCATCTCAGCCTCATGAGAGATCCTGAGCAAGAATTACTCAGATAAACTGCTCTGAGATTCTCATCTGCAGAAATGATGTGAGAGCATTCCTTTGTTAAAGCTGTCAATATTTGGGGTGTATTGCTATATAAATATAGGTAACTATCATAAAAACTACATATGGCCATACCACCCTACACATGCTGATCTCATCTGAACTCAGAAGCTAATGGGGTCAGACTAATAGGAGCTAATAGGAGCTGTTTTTTAAAATTAGTCTTGTTTTGATTTGTGACAACTATGTGCTTGGGTAGACTCAGATGATCGTATCAGCCAGTGTGTCAATACCTGGTGAATTCACATGTTCAGGGAAACTACCTTCAATCATGAATTTTGTAAGTAGGGTCTATGATTTCAAAAGCAAATGCTCAATTGATTTTTTAAAAATGTACAATTTGTGAAAGGTGCTATCAACAGTGTCATCTACAAGACTATGAAATGGTGAAAAACATGTTATCTTGCTTATCTTTTCTTGCATCTATTCCCTGCTCTTCTCTAGCCTCCCTCATCCTCCCCAAGTACCTAGGATTGTGTTTTACATAATAGGCACTCAGTTTGCATGCTGACAAAAATGAATATTCATATAATTTCTTTTAAAAATGCTTTACTTCTCTCCTACCACTTTCTCACACCAAACATCTTGTCTTAAGGAGCCTTTTGTTTTGTTTTTGAGAGAAGGGAACATTTTGTCCTTTCCTTGTATTCCTCTCTAAGGAAACATTTTCTGCAACGTTATGTTGAGGGCCTCCCTGGTGGTGCAGCGGCTAAGCGTTGCGCTGTGGAGCTGTCAGCAGCAGCGTTGCGAGTTCGACGCCCGGCCAGGGAGATTCCCACATGGTGGCAGCAGACCTCTCCTGCCTCGCCTGCTGCTCTCCTCAGCAGTGTATTTCCATCGATCTGCCTGTTCTGGTCCCCACTCTGTGTCTGGTGAACCCTCTCGCCGCCCCACGCCTCTTGCCTGTACCCCAGCTTGTATGCATAAATAAATCCTTAAAAAAAAAGTTATGTTGAGAGTCATAGACCAGTGAGTTTGGTAGTTAAAGGAGGACTGGCCTGATTTCTCCTCGACTCAAATAACTTTGTTCTCTGTTCTTTGGGAGTTGATTTGAATCCCACTGCCTGGTCCTTTACCATGCTTTAGGGCAACACTGAAGGAGGAGATGGCCCTTAGTACACTAGACCAAGACCCTTGGCTGCTGGTGACAAGGCAGGGTCTACCCTTCCCTGTGCATACAAGTTGTGCCACATTTGTTGTCACGCAAATGCAGTCCCAGCCGTTAAGCTCCAGCTCAGTAATCAGCCTCTATCAGCTTCAGTGCTTGTTCTGGAGTGAGATGAAAAAACCGAATTTATTTAAGTCTCATTAGGGCTGATTCCTGCTCCCACTCAGTTGTGAGTCTTCAGCTTTGTTTAGAAACTTGTGAATCATTAACTGAAACTCTAGAGCATAGCTGTGAAAATAATTGTGGTTCAATAATGATGTCATAAACTTCTTTCAAAGTAACATTAAAAATAATCTGCCAAAATAAAAAAGAGGAAAAATACAATAATCTGCCAACTCCTGCCACCTGTCAACATGGACTCCCCGACTATCTCGACCTACCACGGAGGAGAATCACAATGCATGAGGTTGCATGCCTTTCAGGTTCCCTGAGCCTGGCAGGGGTTGCTACTTGGTGAGGCTGTGCCCTGAGGGAGAGGGGAGTGTTTAGCTGCCGCCTGCAGCTCCGCAGTTGGTGTTTGGATGATACCACTCCGGGGAAATACACACAGAGTCAGAGTCAAACTGCTACAAGTGGGTTTTTCTATACACAACTAGGAAGCAACAGGAAGGTTCACGGTGAACAAGGGATATTGCAAAGAGAGCTTTTGAGAGCAGGACATGCCTTCCAATGCAGCCTGGCCCACAGCAAGCCACTCAATGCACTCAATGAATATGGCCTGTGAATACTGCAAGTGAGTGTTCTAAATCCTTTCGGAGGCTCCTGTAAATGTTGCCACTTGAGGGATCTATTCTGGGGGGAAAATATAGTATGTCCTCCAGGGATGCTGCTGGGATGCCATTTCCAATATTGTGTATGGGATCGAGTGTGGCAATGCTTTTTATCACTACCATAAAGTGGTTATGAGCCAATTCCTTGTATAAAACATACTCAATAACATTGAGGCTCTCCCCCACCCCACACACCTTTTCTGTTTCCTTCCATTCTTTTTCTACCTTTCTTTTTCTTTTCCTTTTTTTTTTTAAGGACAAACATGATGTCAGACAAAGGGTATCAGAACTTAGTCTTTGTAGTACAAAACAAAATAACAATACATAAACACCTTTGTGAAGGCAGCTCGAAACCCCATGTTTTCTATTAAAAAGTCATGTTCAATCTTCACTGTTGATAGAACCGAATAGCTAACACAGAGAACATTGTATATCAGAAAGGTCAATAGTTATTATGAGCTACAAATATATTTTTTTCCATCCTTCAGGCTGTTTAGCGCGTATCACAGCATGAGCAGCTGTCTTCTTTAATGCTTTTAAAATTAGAATCCCAAAGAGGAAGAAAAAATTATGGTTGCAATGATTGCTCTTTGCTTTTGTAAGTTTACTTTAATATACTATTTTATATACATGAATCTTCCATGCAGCCTATCCATGCAGTAGTAATGGTGGTTGGTGTTGAGTTGAACTGCCATCTTTATTTTCTTAGCATTCTGGCCAAATCTCTACCTCAGGTGCAGATGTCGTCGGCATACTGTATTTTAAGATGGAGCTATATAGAGGAGTCTGGTTACACTTGCAAACACACACATATGCATTCTGCCTTTTCATTGCTTTAAAGCTCTCTAACTGACTACAACAATACCATGTGATGAGAAAGAGTTAGGCAGCACTGGATGAAAAATGAGGCTGTGATTCAAACCATTGATACACAAAGTCTAACTCCTTGTGTAGGCGTGTGGACTGAGAGTGAACTTTTTAAGTTTTTAGCATGGATTTTCTGCCTGTCCCTGGAACTCTTGCCCTGTGCATTTTAAACTGCACCTATCAAATGTTTTATTATAGCTCACTTATCCTTCATTCATTATTTAAATTAAATACTTATTGATGATCTAGAATGAGCTGAGACCGTTATAACAATGCTTACATTTGGGAGGAGGAGCAAACATTTATATAATAATTTTAAGTAGTAAGTAATACTATAAAACAATGTGGAATAAGGGGCTGGAGAGTGATGAGGGCCGAATTTTGGTGGGGTGTCACAGGGTCCTGTGAGGGGGCATTTGAGAAGAGGCTTAAGTAGAATGGCTAGCTGGGGGGAGACAACACACACACCTGTGCTCATGATTTGCACTATCACCTTTGACTCCAGTTTGGTAAAGGGCTTTACAGAAAACTATCATCTGAATAGATGTGTACTCATGGTAAAGAGTCTCAATGCTATCCTTTGAACTATTGTCCAAAATTGAAATAAATCATTTGTCTTCGGTGTGTCACCTGGCATGCGGGAAATGAAAGGAGGCGTTAATGCTCAGAATTGCCCAGTGTGTCCAGTGTCTTCCAGATGTGCCCACTCATGCTGCTAGTTCTTTGGGGTCTCCAGAGATAGCAGTTTAAGTAGAAAGATGGGATAAAGATTGAGAAAATAAATGATAGACTTCTCTTTGGTGAATTTTGGTGATGAAGATAGAGACCTGAGTGTGTTCGCAGCTGGAAAGGGAAGAGCTCAAAGCCATCTAACTTTAAAATGCTCATTGAAGAATTTAATCCTAAGAGCTATTTAAACAGAAATAGAGTGTGAACCTCTGAAATGAAAGGAAGAAAAAGAAGAAGTAGGTGAGAAAGAAGGGAGTGGAGGAGAGAGAAAGAAGTGTGATGAGAATGATGTTGAATAACTTAATCTCTAAAGAGTAAAGGTTGTTTGCTTACATAAAGAAAGTAGAAGAAGAGAATTTTGAGAATGAAAAAAAGCAACTGGTGTTGATAGAATAAATAAGAATGCATAATGGCTAATATTTGCATGGTTTGAATTTAGCAGCATTAACTTTCTAGGGCACCCCAATAATAATGACTATGTGGTTTTTCTAGGCAACACTTAGCACAGTGAGGTTTTTCCAGGTGTGGGAGGACAATGGGAAGGAAGAAAAGTCAATAGGATAGGGTGAGGATTCCGAAGGGTTAAGAGACCAGCAAAAACAGTAAGTTGGTAAGTGACAGACAGTTACCAATGGCCTCACTCATTTATGGACTATAAATAACTAAAGAAAACAAATGATGAGGCACAGCAAAAATAATTCTAGCCTCTAACAATAAATTGTTTGTAGAGGGTGAGGGGTGGTGAGGCCACTGGCATTGTAGTTTTGGTGGAGGGTGAGTAAAGCAGTACCCCTACGGTGGTGTGAAGTTGTACTCCTAAAATGACGCAGTACCACTGACAAAGTAAGAAAATTTGAGGAAAAAAAGGGTGGGATGATGAGTAGCTCCATTGCCCACAACCAACCAAAAAATAGACAAGTAAATGAAACTGACAGAGTGATGAGCTAGGGAGGAGGAAAAAGAGGCAGGGGCTGGTGCCATGGAAAGGCCACCAATAAGGGGGGCTTTGTTCTGCGAGTGATTTGTGAAAATGTTGCTTACTGCTTTTACAGAAGTTTTTTTCATGACTATAGCTATAACTATATATATATATGTACATAAATATGTGTATCTATGTCTATGTTCATTGAAAATTTGGAATAAGAAAATAGGAAGTATCCCCAGTAACCTCAGCATGTTGTTACCATCATAATAACACTAATATGCTTTGTTATGATCATATTTACTATTAATTTCTATATTTCAAAATTGGGATGATGCTTGTGTCTCCAATATTTGTTAATGTCAAAAAGTTCACTGTGTGATAATAGCTGTACTTTCATTAGATACTGGGAAATAAAAGAATGTTGGGGCTCCAGTGGTCTTGGTTGCAAATCAGCTTTTTTTTTTACATATTGTCTACATTTGCCTATATTTATACATCAGTTTGGGATGCACCATTTTTATAGCTGTGTAATATTTCATTAGTTTCTTGAAATTAATTTTCCCTTCAACTTTCTTATCTCTCAAGGTGGATTACTAGGTCAAAGAGCATGAACATTTTTCTTTTTAAAGCTAATGTGTACAAATTGATTTCCAGAAAAGTTGTCCTGTGTCAGTTTACATGTTTATCAGCAATATTTGATGGTGTTACTATTGTCAACATAATTTTTTATTTGATTAAAAACACTAAATTAGCAGAAGATACAAAAAAGATACTTTATTGGAGAAGGGGGTGTCTCCCTGAAAAATAATATGTAAAAACATGTGTTTAACTTCCACTTTTATTTCTAATGAATCAAATAATATTTCAATACATATTTATTGCCCTTCTGAATGTTTCTAAGTCAATCATATAGTTATGTTTTCTATGTTCCAATTGGGTGTTCAGTGTTTTTCTTACTAAATTGAATGAGAAACTTAGATAATTTAAAGTTACTATCTTTGACATATTTTTTTTACAAATAGTTCCCCATTTGTTTGCCTTTTATTTCTATTTATGATGTATGATGGCAACGCATACATTTTAAAATTTTATGTAGAGAAATTTGTAGATTTTTCCCATGAGTAACTTCTTTCATTGCTCTTATAGCTTAAAATGTTTTTCTCATTTTTTTTTTAAACAGATGTTTGGGATCTTAAAAAAGAAACACGGTTAAAGGTTGAGATACGAAGACACCAGTGGCCGACTAAAGGTAGGTAAAGGCATGAGTTTGTGGGTTTGGCCAGGGAAGTGTGTGTGGAATAGTTACCCAGCCTGGACACCCTCACCTGGCATCTTGTTACCTCCTGGAGGAGACTGCTTCCCATGGAAACTGCAGAGTATGAGCTGACGCCACGGAAGGAGGTAGGTGAGCAACGACTGATGTGGGTATTGACACCAAGGATGGGAAAAGAATGCTCCTTTCTTTTAAAGAGGCAGTTTGTAAAGGGTGAGGTTGGGCGGCAACAGTGTGGACGCGGCAGTGGGAGCAGGCTGGCGCCCACTCCTCTCTGAGGGCGGGAGAATGGACGCACAGGAGTCCTGGCCTCTGCTTGAGAGGGTTTCCAGAGTTCTGGCCTTGAGGAGGAAGGTTTCAGTAACGGTGAAGAGGCAGACGAGGAGCTTGTGGAAAGGCTGGTGGTGCGAGGAGAGTTCTTTCCTAATTAGGATTGCCAGGTAAAATACAATATACCCTGCTGGATTTGAATTTCAGATAAACAATGACTGTTTTCTTCTGTCTGACTAAATCATGCATAAAGGTTTCAAGTTCAACGAGGAATTCTGTATTTGTATTGCTAAATCTTGCAACCTTGCTCTGAGAAGAACGAGTGGGATAATATCCATGTGGCACAAGGAGGGACTTGCAGGAGGGAAGTCATGGGGTCAACAGGAAGGAAGAATGGAGAGTTCAGGTCGGAGATATACTTGTCTGAAAGAGAAAGTTCTGAATGGCCATAACTTTCTCCCTGGAGAGTGTCAGAGAACTAAGCAATGCTAATCTAAGCGAATATTGCTGTGATGATGTGGCTTTTTCAAGTCTGCCTTCTCGGATACGGAGTCTAGCACAATGGCTGATTTTCATTTTCCTGTGGAGAGTGTGCTCTGAGGGTAGAAGAGAGCCTGGGTTGTTGGTCTGCACAAGTATCTCCTAGTTGTTATCTTCTGCTAATTTATTTTATTTTTTTATCGTGTAGAAGAAATTTCACCAGGCAGTTAGAATTTGTTGGTTTTATTATGGCTCTACTCCAACATATCTTAAAGTGTTTATTTTTCAAAATGTTTTTATGCATAAATACTATATTTAATCTATCATCAATAAAGGATTGAGGGTTATTTATTGGGGAGTTAGTAATGTTATTTATATTTTGTGATAATTCAGAGAAGCCAGAAATGGGAGCTAATCTGGTAATTAAATTTATTATTTTGCTAATATCTATTTTTGACAGATTTAATTAAGCAAATGTACTCTCTCTGATGATCTCAATAGTTTCAGTGACTGCTGCTCCATCTTAGTACCTAAAGAAAGTCTTTTGTAATCTTTTGTAAGAAGCAGACTTACTTTACTGGGAGGGACATAGATTTCATCATTCTGGTCTTGGTCAACTAATAGATGTGTGGTATCTTTTCTGTATCTGAACTTGACATTAGGTTATTTGTGAAGTGTAATATTTTTGTGAGCTTCATTTCCATATCCAAGCTCAACATTAGATTATTTGTATATTTTCTTCAAGACTGTGCATAATCTTCTCAACTGGTAGGTATAAAAAAACCAGTCATTTAAAAAATCCATTTACATAGCTTGCAATTAGCCTTGCTATAGAATTACCCTCTCTTTATTCATTTGAAAAAAATAAAGGCTATTGCTAATGGTAATAGGGAAAGTGTGGTAGATATGGCCTTTTCTCAAACTGAGTACTAAGTAAAATAGTTGATTTAATTACTGTCCCTTTCCCCGCTTCACACATAACTCTATTAATGTACTTGATATTTTTAACATCAACAATTTAGCATCGCTGTAGATGGCTTCTGGTCTAAACTGTGTATTCTGTAATGCCAAATAAGTATTTAAAGAACTGGCACCACATATTCCTTGTTGCCTGGAAGCTGAAGGTTCCCACTGCATTTGTCATAATTGTTTTGTGGTTAATCCTCTCAGCTGCAGGGACTCCAGGTATTTATGGTTGCCTTTGCTCTGGGTCTTCAATTATTTGACCTTATGTGAGAATGAATCTATCTATAACAGTAGGCTGTCCTTTGCCCATTACTCCATTTTATTATTGCATTTATTACTAACAAACTCCATTTGCATGTCATTAGAAAGTTCTTAGTGTATTTCAATAGCTTGAGAAGCTACATTTTAGAAAAGACATAAAGGTTCAAATCATATATATGTAGAAAATGCTGCTGTGATGTTTATCCTCATGCATTACTCCTATAACCTGTGTTCTTTAGTTTTATCCTTAATCATTTCAGTTAAAGCGAATCCAAATACATCTAAATAGCCCCTGAAATAGTAAATGATGTAGATATATAAATACTTGAGATTGGGCACCTTTTTCTTCCATGGAGACTTCAGAACCTTTTCTAGTCATTGCACAAAAAATTCATAGGCAATGTGATGATTATTAATATTAGCTATTCACGTGGTGGGTAATTTTGCTCTTACTCTTTTTTTGGTAAGTGTTATAATGACTTGTTGCTAAAATCATGTGTAGTAAAATCCTAAGTTAAATTATTTTCCTATGACCATCTTGATGAATGATTTCATTTCTAAAGCAGAAACTAAATACAGAAAACAACTTAGAAAGGTCTTTATTTTGAAAACCCTGTTTTGTCCTTTGAAGTTTTGTCGTTGTTATCATTCACACTAATAACCAATAGCAACAAAGCCTTTGTCCAAGAGTAGAATGCTACACTCTGATCAGTAAAATAATGGTGTGTATGTAAATAATTTAGGGGTAGACAGAAATAGTCTTAAAGGAGATACAAGGGCAAAGAAGAAATCATCCCTCTGCCAGGAGAATTAGTTTGCTTTAAAAAGAATATCCTTTCTTACATGATTTGAAGTTAAACATTTTAGGAGATGCGTGTTAGTTTGAAAATATAAAATATCAATAAAAAGCCTTACAAATTTGACAAATATTTTCTTCTCTCTTTGTGGCTTTGGGAAGAAAGAAAGCATTTAGATACCTGCAGAACATGTAATCTCAGTAAGGTGATATTCTTGGGATTTTCCATATTTATATATATTTTTTCCTACATCGTATTTTCACTACTCAAGAGCCCTGGCTGTTATTTTTTTTTTCCTGAAGTCTGAAGATCACCCCATGGATTAACAAATGATTGAGGATTCTCTCTTAAAAGACTCTTTAAAAAACTGTCAGAATCAGCCTGAGACAAAGATTTATTATGAACTATTTAAAGGGCTTAATATATGTATCCCCAATGAGCCCTTGGAGCAAACTAAAAAGGAAGAGAGGAATTCTCAAAGAATAGGGAAAATTCTCCAATGCCCCACTTTCTTCACACCATGATTACTGTTTACTCAAAGGATAAAATGCCTAACCTGTCATACAAAGTCTTCAGAAGCCACAGTCCTGCTGATGTACAGTAAAAACAAAACAATGAAGACCGACAGTAATGTGCTTGAGAAAGGCAGCTGTAATTTACTTTCTAACCTGTTCACTACCACACTAATGTGGCTACATCTTGTAGCAGAGCTGATCCCTGACCCACGCAGCAATCAAACAACTACCTGAGTGCTAGCTGTCACAGAAGCGGGAGCGTCACCTTAATTATACGTTCTTGGATAACAAACCTTAATGAGCAACTTTCCTCCTAGGTGTATTCTGGCTTATTCCTTCTGTCCTTGAAAAGGTCCACGACAGATCGCTGCAGTTAGAAGCATATTCATAAGTATTCTTTCAAACAGGTAATAAATACTACCCGAGCAGACTGTTTACTTTAGAAGAATGTGCCAAGATATAATTAAAATTACAGGCTTGCACTCCTGGCAGGCTCTAGAGAAGACTCACTCAAGACAGAAGGGAAACTACAGTGAACTTAGAACCAAGCTTTTCTCTTTTCATATTGGTAATAATAATAATTAATGTTATTGTGATGACTATCTTCTTTTCTTCAGGATTTATATTTAGCAGTGAGATTCCTCCTCCCCACCCTCTTTAACTGATAGGATTTTTGCACTAGTGTTTCTTCTCCCTGGACATGGGATTTTTTTACCCTCCCATTATAATATCTTCAAATTCTGTTATGATCTCATGATCATTGCCCCCTATATTAACATGTTTACATAGAAGAATCTTCCTGGCAAGTTTTACAGACACTTTGAGAGGAAATTGTGTCTGCCCATGAAGAACACTCTGGCACTGAGTACAGTGAGGCAACCTGAAATACACAGATTTACTTTTCCAGTGTCATTTGCTCAGTGCTAGTTTGGGACTAGTCCTTCAGCAGCGAGTGGTAGAGGTGGTGACTCACTGCAGAGAAGCAAAGAGCTTTGAGGCCAGATGTGTTGGTTCCACTTTGATTTTATTTTAATCTCAAGATTCTGCTTTTTCTTCATATGGGTAGATAAATTTCTCTGTAAAACAGTTTTCTTAATGTTTGGTAAGATATCTATCAGTCATATGTATTCAAAGAACTCTATTGCATTCACGTCACATTGCCATGTATGGTGGAACATACAGACTAACCTATGTGAATCACATAGTTTGGCACATAATGAATACTTAGTAAATTTAAGCTTTTATGGTTAGAGTTGATGTGGATACTATCTCTGCAGATTGGCTTCTAAATTTTATTTTGAGGTTTATTTGGTAGATCAAGGGATAGGAAAGGAATAGTTTCCTGGGTCCAAGAGCAGAAGACCCATTCTGGAATAACATCAGTGGGTCCAGTGGGTAGGACAGTGGCTGCAAACAGAGTGGCCGGGGGCTGGACTGTGCCTTGGAATCAGGGTGTTGGACTTACAGGTAGGTTGGGCAACCGAATACCTCTACATCCTTAAGGCAGTCATGTACTCCTTCACCATCTGTCCTGCTATCCCAATGAAGAACACAGTGTTAGTCTTACCTAACATTAGGAGGTTATTGGGAGAATCAAATGAATCCATAAGCAGGTAAACAACAAACATTTATTGAACTGGTCATGAGGTCCTGTACCAGCCATGAGGTCTTGGTACTGAGATACCATGTCTAATGTGAATCTGATTAATATATTTGAAAAACAAACTACTTGCAGACATGTTACTATTTTGTTTTCATAATTTATATATTCACTAATATTCCTGATCCTACCATCACCGTGATTTGGGTAAAAGATTTCTTGGCTGGTAAGTTTCAGAAATGGATAGGTATCATGAACCTGACTACAAGATGGTAAGAAAATTTTATTGTCACTGGTTTTACTGGAAAGTGCTACAGAATAATTGTGAAATGAGGAAATGGAAATGCAAAAACTTAAACAGGACTAAAGATTAAGAGGAAGGAAGGTGAAGAGTATAGTAAGAAATAACCTAGAGAGAGAAAACTGAAAGTACGAAAGACTAGAGGGATGAGAAAAACACAGAAAAATTATAAAATAAGCATAATAAAATGGATGAAAATGGGACCTAGGAACATTGAGAAAATAAGAGGAGGAATAATGGAATGAAGAGCAATGCTATTCTTATAACCCCATCATAGGTTTGTGTTTAGAAGCCAATTCCCGGTTTGGGGCTGCATATTACAATGACTCGTGCTTTCTCTGGGCTTAGAAAACTGAAAAATATTGAGTTATCACATTTCAGGGTATTTGTCTTTTTTTTTTTAAATAACTATAACCATTTACAAAAGCAAATACCCCAACATTTGCAACATTACAATTTTCTTAATAGCCATTCTATTTTATGCATACTAGCTTTGAGGTACAGGGAATTAGGATTAATGCCAGGTGATTTACATATACATTTAATTTAGTTGTCACAACACTCTTTGAGGTAAGCAATTTTGTTTTTCCCATGTAAGGAGGATCCATTGTCTATGATCATGTACCCTAAAACACCCACTTATTGCTTATATATCATGGCTTAAACTTAATCTAGATTTTTTCATTGTAATTTACTTAGACACCTTTAACTTTCTTTCATCTCTGTTACAATATATCTCAGAGTCCTGGTGCATGGGAAGAAATGCCTAAGAATGCTGACAAAAAGATAGCAGGAGTTAGGAGTGATCTAAATTTTCACTCTATTTTCCAGACTTTATATAATGTGTTTTTATAATTTTCTAATAATATCTATCTCTAGATACTGATGTTTGTTTAAAGGGGTGGTGTTTTTACAGTTCACAACTTCCCCAAAGTATTCTGCTTTGTTCTGCTCTGAACAGTTGTGATCACAGAGATAAGCTATTATTATTATTATTATTTTTAAATATATATATTTTTATTGTTATTTATATCTTTTACATTTTGTATTCCCCTTGGGTAACCCACCACCAATTCACCTGTGATCCATTTCCATAGTCCTTTGTGTCCTTTTCTTATTCTCCCCCGCCTCTCCCCCCCTACCCCGAGTGTCTCTCTCCTATTTTGTTTCCCTGTAGTCCTGCTATAAGTGAAACCATTTGATATTTTTCTCTTTCTTTCTGGCTTATTTCGCTGAGTATGATCCCCTCTAATTCCATCCATGTCGCTGCAAATTGCATGTGTTTATCTTCTTTGAATGCTCCTATTAAATCTCAGTAACTAGACTCTCCAACTTGCAACTTGTAAGAGAAAGGGCTTAGTATGCCATTGTAGCAAACTTGGGGCTTCTTTCTATCTTTTTTGTCATTGAAGAAAATGACTTTGTTTTACACACACACACATACACACACACACACTGTTTGAACTTACACGTGGATATTTTTTAGGCAGAAGATGTAACCTTATGGCATGGAGAAGTACAGTACAGTAAATGTATTTTCTCTTCCTTGTGATTTTCTTAGCAATGTTTTTCTCTAGCTTACTTTATTATAAGAACACAGTGTATAATACATATAACATAAAAAATATGTCTTAATCAACTGTTGATGTTGTTGGCAAGATTTTAGATCGATGACAAGCTATCAGTAGGTATGTTTTGGGGAAGCCAAAAGTTACACGAGGATTTCAACTATGCGTGGGTGGAGTTGTCCAAGGGTCAACTCTGTGTGTGTGTCTCTGTGTGTGCAAACGTGTGCATCCGTATTGAGATCAAGAAGGACAAAGCTAGATAATTTGTGGTTGTCACATAAACAAATAATTTACGTAAATCCTACAGTGGTTTTCAAACAGGCGTAGTTCGCTCTGGCCGCCCCTCCTGGTGCAGCCCCATTTCCTCTCTACTCAGGGCCACCTCCTAGCGTTGTCACTTTATAAGCTCGCCTTTTTCAAAAACCTGCTTTGTGATGGTTGCACAACCGTGCAAATGTACTTAATGCCACAGAACTGTACACTTAAAAATGTCTAAAATGGGCAATTTTATGTTCTGTATGTTTATCACAGTATCAAAAAGGAGAAAACTGCCCCCTCAATTCCATATTGAAATGTGAGCAAGCAAAAGATGTAAATAGAAAATTCATGAAACCACTACAATAAAATTACCATAAGTAATTCAGGACACATAAATGGGAAAAAAATTTAAAGAGGCTTTATTCCTGCTCTTACATGTTTTATATCACATGCAATTTGTAGCACAACCTTATAAAAGAATTACTAAAAAACCCTAAGAGTTACAGAGGCCTCCCTGGTGACCCGGGGGTTTAAATCTCAGCTTATGAAGCTATCCACAGTCACTGCAGTGTGAGTTTGATCCCCAGCCAAGGAGCTTCCCACATGGTGCAGCAGACCTCCCTTTCCTCACCCTCTGCTCCCCACAGCAGTGTATTTCAGTCAATCTGCCTGTTCTGCTCCCTACTCTGTCTCTGGTGAATTCTCTCATCCCCCACCTCTGGATTACACCCAGCTCTTGTATGCATACATAAATAAATCTTAAAAACAAACCAAGCAACCTAAGAGTTACATACAAAGTCAGAAATAAGAACACATAAAGGCAGTGCCCTGCAGGAGAGGGCAAGAGGGGTACGGAGGAGAGAGGGAATGAGATAACACGGGGAAAGCGGCTACACAGTCAAGACGAGGAAAGTGAGGAAAAGGGGCAGAAGGAACATGGGAAAGCTCCAAATACAGAGAAGACTGGTGTTCCACTGCCACAAGGTCAGGCAGGTTTTAGAATAGACAAACTCACAGAGACAAGGGAGAACAGTGGTTACCAGAGATTGAGAGGAGGAGACAATAGTGATCTTAGTGGGCATAGAATTACAGTTTAGAAAAATGAAAACATTCTGGAAGTGGGTGATGGTGATGGTTGCACAACAGTGTGAGGTACTTAAAGCTACTGAACTGTGTACTTAAAACTGGCCCAGATGGTAACTTTCCTGACATACTGTACCACAAAAAGAGACTAGGACTTACACTAAAGAAAAAAGACATGATACCAAAGAGGATAAAGAAATGCAAGATTAGAAGTACTGAAGGAGAAATAAGAAAAGCATGAGAGGTATGCACAGGGAAACAGCACTGGAGGAATGCGAAAGTGTGATTTCCATCATAGTGGAGGGGAATAAGCCGCTGGAGATCCATCTCAGGTGTTTATGTATTCATTCAACAAACGTGTCTGCAGTACTTACACACCCTGGGTGCTGGGGATACAGAAATACAGTAGAGAGAGTGTGTCCTGTCTTCAGGGAGGCTCCCTGTAGTGATGAGTTACAAAGGTCAAGAGATACCGTCTTGGCCTCAAGGAGTTCAGGGTGGTGCTCATGTGACTTTATTTCATAGTTAAATAAGCGCCTTTCATGAGGTCCAGCCCTACCCTGCTGCAGCCTGGGGTGGAAGTTGGAATTGTAGCCTAAGTTAAGCATCAATGGGCATGGTACACAAGCCCACTCTGGGACATATTCAGAGAGCTAGGTGGTCTGCAGTAATCTCCCTACATGTAGCAACAAAATCAAGAGGAGGGTGTGATTTTCCCAAGGTTGCCTATCCCTCAGGAATAGGAATCCACGTCTCCTGACTCCCAGATCAACGTTAATTTGATTAATATAGATGAAATAGATTGGGAAAAAAAAACCCCAAATCAAGCCCTTGATTAGTAATCAATTCAATAGAGGTGATCCACACTGTTCCATCAGATGCCAAGGACTTCTAGAAATAAAGAAAATCAGAAAGGATTTAATTTCAGGACTCAAAGGCCATTATTTTATAGGACAGCAACCAATCATATAAATATCAGGAAAAACAAGCCACAATCAGAGGCAGATTACAAAGAGAAGCCACAAACTGTTCCGGGGTGACTAATGCAACAATATTGAGGAATGTCACAGGTCCCTATTATAGTCAAAGTCACTTTAACTAATTGGCTCCGGCTATAAAAACATACAATCTGGGTCAAATGACACTGCTGAACGAAGCTGCTCTGCTCAGACATTATCTTAAATCAAAGCTTCCTAACAGGAAGGCAAAGCAAAACGAGAATGTCCAGTTCTGCTGGAGATCATGAGAGATTTCAAAACTGGCTATTTACTAGCAGCCAGATGATGTGTCTGTGGACACTGATGATGATATTCTTCCTTCCTTAGCATTGCTTCATACTTCAGAAGCAAACATTTCAAGCAACTCTCAGACACCATTCCATCTTAAGATACCCCCATTCTTTTATGAAGCTCTAAGTAAAAACAGTAGGGTGAATTATAGGATCCCAAGATAGTACTGTGGTAAGATGCACTCCACAGTTAGAAATGTTAAAATTGGGAAAAAATAGGATCAATGAAATAATGTATTTTTCTTGACTCAGAATAATTTGATAATTATCTCTTGCTTTTAAAAAGGGGAATAAATCAAAGGATGTGTGGTTGGTACTTTGATTGCTTACCCCAAACTCTTCCTGTCTTCTTTTTGTTCCTAAAAATATCACATGTGCTCCACAGGCATTTATCTCCTCCAAGTATCCATCTTCCTCTGCTTAGCTACATTCTTCAGAGGAAGCAAGCTCAGCCTCAGGCATGAATCTCAACTGGTCAACGTCATCATGGAGCTAGTTGCCCACAACTAATTTCAGAATTTATTTATTCAATAGTGAATCAGTTTTTAGTGGTACCAGTCACTGTACTAGATTCTGAAGTTAAGTCAGTGAGGGACAACATGAAATAAAGCTTCTGTCTTAATAGAGTTTACATTCCATTAAGAGGTTTAAAAAAAGACCAGCTAAGGAAACCATCTAGTAAGCTAGATGGTAGGAAGTGTTATAGAAAAATAAGACAGGGGATGAAAACAGGAAATGTAGAGAGTTGCCATTTGAAATAGTGTGGCTAGGAAAGATCGCGCTGAGAAGGTGGTACCTAATTATAGGCTGGCAGGAGTAAGGCAGTGGCCATTTGAATACATGGCAGAATAGTGTTCCAGGAAAAGAAAGTCTGTGGAAGGTCTAGAGGTGGCAACAAGTGTATGTATTTAAAGAACAGCAAGGAGGCAGTGTGGCTAGGGCAGAGCTTGGGACGAGAGCAAGGGGGGTAAAGGTAGGTGATGAGAGGGGGTGTGTGTTTTTCATGGATCCAGCCTTGAAACATTTTGGCTCTGCTCTGAATATGACAGAAGTGATGTGGGAGTCTTTCTGAGCACTGAAGCATGATCCCGCTCCTGTGCTGAGGCCAGAAGAGAAAAGCCAGAGTTGGGAGCACTGTTCAGTGCTATAGTCACAGGCCAGGGCAAGATGGTGGTGAGGTACTGAGATTTGGCATATTCTGGCCATACTCGGAAGGAAAAGCTGACAGAGGGTGCTGACAGACTGAATGGAGGTCCTTAAAGGAAGGGGGCGGTTAAGAATGATGCTGAGATTGATTACATTGGCTGCAATGCAGTTCAGTCTTGAGAAGTGAGGGGAGGTCTACAGGGTTTGGTTTTTGGGAGAAGCTTTGTGTCAATGTTAAGAGATACAAAAATGCAAAGACTCTTCTCTGCATCTGGATATTGCTGTGGTATGTGGCCACTGCTAGAAGCATAAGCGAGGAGGCAAGAAGAGAAGGCTGTGAAGAACCTGGTTTCTGATGATCGTGGTGGTCACTGAACTAATCAGTCTTGGGCTTGTCCTTCCCCTGGAGTTCTTGTTGCATGGGATGACAACTCCCTTGTAATTCCATTGAGTTGATACAGAATTGAAATAATCTCTCTTGTTAGAAAGTAGTGGTTAAAATCCAGCTACAGAACTTAGAGCTTGGAGTGTGTGGCTTGATTTTCCTGACAAAGAACATCTCTGGTGATGGAGAAAGAAGGTTGATAATTTGCAAGAATAATAATAGGGCGGATAAAAGAAGATGGTGGTAAAGTGACCCCACAAAACAGAGAATCAGCCTCCTGTGGAGGAGAGGAGCAAGCAGTATAAGTAGAAGCAGGGTGTTTATTAGAATCAGGATAAATCTACCAGTTTCCTAATAAGTTTTCAGTGTATTCACTGAATCCCCCACCCCATGTGCTATGTTTCCTTCTTTTACACAGAGCCTGCAATAGTCACTGTAAGAATGGACCACATTTCTCAATGCCTTGTGTGTATCATAAATTAAACCAGTCTTCTTGAAGTTTGGTGCAAGCCATTAGCCATTCAGTAGTTCCACTTTCCGAGGTAATATCTGACTCCATATACTACTGTACATAGTATGCCCTGGGATCTGAGGGTGTGAGCTGACATCTAGGTTATCAGAAGCAGTGGTGATTTAAAAACCAGTGACTAAGGAAGGGATTTTTCTTAAGAACCTTATCTAGAACTTGAATGTCCTTACACAGGAAGTTTTGTATTTGCTCAGAGTGCAGGAGCTGGCTTTGGAGAGACAGTGGTTTTTGTCTTATTTGAAAAATTTGGATTTTCTCCTGAACCACAATTCTGAAGCATGTCTGCATCTCACTGCTTTCGTGGGCAGCTAGGATCATTCACGAAGATGCCACTAAAATCCACGTGTGCTATTTCAGAGCTATATCTGTTGCACTTGTTCCATCTAACCCTGTTGGCTTTTTGGTCACTTGGTGGGTGATGTTTATTTAGGGTCACCTGTGCCAGCTAGGACAGGGGCATGGTACAGGAACAATCCCTCAAAGGGGGAGACTCTGGCTGCAAAACCATCAGACCCTTCCCGGTCACTGCCTCTCTTCTGATTGGTGTTTTTGCAGGCCCCAGCGATGGGAATTTTTAGAACAAAGCGAGGACTTGGAGTGCTTATTTGCATGTCAATTTCCAGAATGCTTCTCCAACTTTTCACCATGCCATAGTGATGCTTTTGTGTCTCTTCTGCCTGGGAACAAACAGAGAGGAAGGGCTCGAAGTGGGTCAGCGCAGTGTCCTGGCACTTCCTTTTCTGAGTCTTTGCCCAACGGGGAGGAAGCCAGACTGTTACTTCTCCCTGGCCCCTCAGATCCCCTCAGCAGCCATGCAGAGCTGGGAGGTCTGTTCTCTTTACTGGGGTTTGGAGCGAGCCACCACCTGACCATGGGAATGTTCCCACCCTGGGTCACAAGCCTTGTGCAAGGAACTCTGGGGGGTGTCTGCTGAGCGCTGTCTGCTGTAGGCAGCCCTCTTTCCCTTTAACCTGCCACTTGCCTGTCCACACCTCTAGCTGGGAATAATAAATGTGGCAGGTAGGTGGCAGGAGAAAAATAGCATTTCTGTTCCTTTGGGACAGTAGCCAGGGTCCTATCATTACAGTAAATCAACGGTAAGTATCCTGCAGCACTATCATAAAACGGGCGAATGAAAACATTTTTTCTTCATCAAAAGATTCTTTGAAGTTATGTTCTCTGGCTGAATCTCAGAGAAGAGCACACGGGAAACAACGTTCCGTATACGTTGATTTGGCCCTTTCCCCCGTCACGCAGGCAAGTTCTCTACGTTACAGTCTCAAACGCATTGTCCGGTCACGCTTTAAAAGGACCCGCCTTCAGCCATTTCCCCCAGGATGCACGTATCAGAAATTTTAACAGCCCAAGCTCGTCTGCCAGTTCAGCTATTGCTATGGAGGTGCCGCAAAAGAGGCATATTGCGCTCTGAATTCCAAATAGTTCCTTCCCTGTCACCTGACATCCTGTATATTAAAACAATATTATTAAAATCACATTAATTTTATCTTAGTAAATTTTTAATGTGCAGTTATAAGGTAATCAGGGAAGTTTTATTATACAGTGCATGCACGTATATATTATAGCAATAAATCCTTGCCTGGTAAAAAGAAAAATAATAATAATGAAGAGAGGGTTTAGTCATGAAGGTGAGTGAGTGTGAAACACGTGCTGGCTTCCAGCAGAACTTTGAAAGCAGATGTTACAAAAGTTCTGTGTCTGGGATAAGGTTGGGTTATGACCTGAGAAACTTGGCACTTGGAATATAGTTCTAGATCTTGGGCTACCTGGCTACCTGATGGTCTCAATTATGTTTTTATAATGGATATATAGAAAAGAAGGGTTTGCTTGTAAAATGGATTCAACTTCTTCAGTCTTACTACTGTGACCCTTAACCATTTCCAGTTGGCTTCCATTCCACGTATTAAGGAGGCCTAGAATAAATAAAAATTAGTACTAGAGCTAGCCCCTCAATTTCCTGGGGACACTAAGCCAACAGTGTGAAGCCCTGAGGCCAATGCCCACACTTGGGGATTCTTTTTTTCCTTTCTCTGGGGATCCACTGCTTGACTGTTCCTCCTATTTTTGCACTTAAAGTAAGAGTGGTCAGGAGTGAGCCAGGCCTTGTTTTCTGATGTCTGACACACCAGAGAAGGCTTGTTGGAGAAGAACACTGCCTTGGCCACATAAATGAAATTTGAGAATTATTTTGGAGATTTCAACACTCACGCTTTCTCGAGGTTCTCGCCAGTGCAGTGAGGAGGAAGCTATGTAATTCACAAAATCTACTCTGTTATTCACACATGTAAGATCTCAGGCCCAACCATGGTTTCTCAAACCATGGTTTGAGAGCCCCATTTCTTGGTTCCACTTGATAGCCGAGATACAGGAAGCGCTGGTGTTCCTGGGACCTCTTTTGCTTTTTAGAAATGGGAATTGGTGTTCTGCCAGAAAATTTTGCCTTTGCTACCAAAGTCTGAAAGTTATTAAATCAAGTCCCATCCTGTGAGTAACTTCCTATCCCATTAACAGAGATTGAATTTGCTAATGTAATATGAAAATCACGAACATAAGATGAGTGCAGATAGAAATCAAAACCTCTACAGACCTCCTAAAGGTAATGTTGAATGTGTACATACATCTCTCCAGCGGCTTGCCCTCGCTAACAAGTGTGTCAAAGTTGCCACTTCCATTTATCTTAAATAATCTCCTGCCTGGCCTGGGGTGAGGCATGTGTGTGTCTGTGTGTGTGTGTGTCTGTGTGTTGAGGTGGGGACAGGAGAGCAGTCTGTAAGAAGCACAAATCTGATCAATATCAACCATCCCACATGCCTGCAGGGTTAAGTTTTGAATAAGGGCAGGTTTATTTAATTGCTTCTTTTATTTGGTGAAATGGAAATAGAATGGGTTTTTGTCATTGGAATAGCTAAGTTTGAGTTTTAGCTCTTTTGTTCATTAGTTAGTGATGAATCCTGGTTCACTTTCATTTTCTTACCTATAAAATGGTGTTATGCAGACTCCCACAATAGGGCCCTTGTGAGACCCAGACAAAATAATGGACATGAAAATATTTCTTAAGCTGTACTTTGCAAACGTTGCAGTGTACAGCCCCTCTTGCTTTCTGCTGTTACTTACTTGCTGACACCATCCGATTCAGTCACCAGGTCAACCCCAAAACTCGCCTTCTGTGTTGCTTAGTCAGAGACTGGTCTCTGTTCTTCAGATGTCAGAGGAGAAGAGAGTTGGGGCAGGCAGTATCAGAGAATACAAATTCACTTCCTGCCATATTATTCACTGTGCTTTAGGGTGGGATGGTATTTCTTTAAATTTGAAATAAGTAGATTTTTAATCTTACAAGAAGCTGATTAACTTCCTATTCATGTACCATCACCTTTCTCCAGAGGATAATGACTGACTCCCACAGGTAGGATATGCTTTGGTGCCATCTGTAGAAGGCATGCAGCTATTTTTGTGAACAGAATAGAGCTTTCAGTGACGGGCCAAAAGCAGGCAGAAGAATGGAACATGAAAGCCACTTGAGTGTTAATGGAGAATTGTTCAGTTAATTCAACCAATAAATCTGTGAGGGTAACATTGTCTCACTTGGAATTTTCACTCCATTTTTCAGTCAATATCAGATCTGGTCCCTCAGATCTGATACGACGAACAAGACCCATTTTATTGTCTTTCTTTTACAACTGAAGAAAACAAGATACTGAGGTGCTGGTAGCAGGAGTTGATAAACTAGCCTCTACTGGGGGTGACCGACTCCCAGTCACAGTGAATCCCATAGAGGAGCCCTACTCAGGGCAGCCACACCAGTGGAGGGAGAGCTTCGGGTCACCAAGGCTTGGTCTGCTCCTTCCTGAGGTGGACTGCCCTCTGCCTGCTTAAGCTGAATTTTGACTTGCTGGGATGTTTGAAATTTTTCTGTTGTTTGCCCCATGTGTCTGTTTTCTATCTCTCGCAGACTGTTCCAAGACTCAAATGCCCTTAAATAATTCTTTTTCATCAACAAGTTTTGCCATCTTACTTTTCATCTTCTTCTTCAGGTTGTTAAAGCTGGTATCAGCGGTCTCCCTGGGGCCCCCCACAATTAACCTCTTTCTACAGAAAGAAATGGTCTTTTATTTCTACTCATTGCTTTCCATCTCTTAACTAGTTCTTAAGATGTAACAGAATTTTAACACGTGCCCCATGGTTACCAATTTGCTTAATAGCTTCTTGCAAGGATTATATTTTTCTTTCTCCTTTTCTTTAAGTCCTTTGAAAGTAGGAATGTGCCATACCCACCAGTTCTCTCTTTTATCCATGGTTTTGGGAACTCCTTCAAAGGACTCCACTGCTTCTAAGTTTTCTCCAATTCACTGAGTCCAACACTATAGTATGTCTTGCTAGAATGCCACCCTATTCATTGAGAGGTGAGCCCTGAGCTCACTGTCCCGAGGCTGGGTGTCTGCAGAGACACGTGACTGCAGCTACCACCTCTGTGTCCACAGCAGTATGGTGGGGTCTGTGGTCAGCCTCCTTTCTGACTTCCCTAGGACTTGCCAAGTGAGGGCCATTAGCCCCGAGTGAGGTGATGAAATGTCATTCCAACCATAGCTTTCTTTGATGTCCCTATCTCTGAGACACAGCTTTCCCTTCACCACCTCAGAGTGCTCTCTCTCTCTCTCTCTCTCTCTCAACCAGAGATTCACCCCTGTGCTTCAGGCCACACACACAGGCTAGGCCATGCATTCCTGTGCTCCGATCCCGCCAGCCTCTCCCCGCACCCTGACCGTGGCTGCCTGTTTTCCAGACCTTCTCTTGAAGGTCTTTTAGACAGCCTGATAATTTGCCTTGATGTCTTTGTTCTTTGAATTTATTCTTCCTTCCCCTGCCCTCCATCTTGCCTGCTGAAGTTTATGTTCCTTTCTGTTAGCTTCATTGGGGTGGGAACGCTCTCTTTAAAAGCATACTTTTCCACCCGACTGCCTCCCTGCGATTTGAACCATACAGGTTTTTCTTTCTGGCCTTATCGCTTTCGTTTTTGTTGTTGTTCTGGGACAGGCACGGTCTTCCTCTAATCAGGTATTCCTCAGCTGCCTTCATGCTGATTCTATGGATTTTAATTTGCTAACGTTTCCCTTCAGGCAGTTTCCAACATCCAGTTCCTAGGTCTTGCGCAGCGCTCAGTACACTGTTGGCACTCAACAAATATTAAATAATCATCATCCTCCTTTTGAAAGAAAAAAGAAACCAGCCGCTCTTGAATTCTGCTTGTCAAAATAGAACTATTTGTGTTCAAGTCCTCACTCCACCATGTCCAACCTAATTATGCTGAGGTCAATTTTGTTTTGCAGCTCAACAGCACATACTGTCTAAATCAGAATCAACTCCTCTGCTCCTTAGAAATAAATATATTCTGCCTTATTAATCATCTTGGCTTAGGAGCAAGAGACTGATTTGAGTACCTACAATCTGCTCGACTGTACCAAGTGTGTAAAAGAAATGTTATCTCCCCCACGCTTATACTGTTTGGACAGGAGGATTGAGGATAAATGATATTTTATTTTAATGGGTGGTATTATTTAAATGGAGTTATTTTATTGCTGTCCCTAAGCTATTTTCTTAATGATAGCCTTTTCTTATAATAAACTAACAGGCTGCCATACATCCTTTTTGTCTTGGGCAGTTCTCACTTCCTTAGCTTTCCTCTTAAGAGGCGGTGAGTGGTAGTGGCTGAAGAGGTGGTGGTGCCAGCTCTGGGGCCGGATTACTAAGCTTTTGTACTTGCTGTGCAGACTGGGGCCGATTCCCTGACTTCTCAGTGTCTCGGGCCGCCATCTGGAAATGACGTTAAGCTTACTACCCGCTCGCGGGGTTATTGTGAGGATCGAACAAATTAATAGTAGACTTTGGAAAATGCTTGCACACAGTAAGCGCCCAGTGAGTGTCAGCCGGTATTGGGCAGATCTTTTATTTAGAGTCAGCTACGAAGTTCACTTTATTCTCTTTACCCCACTCAGTGCCCTTATATCCACTTTATAGCGCATTTCTACCTTTTTGGATTATGGAAAGCGAGGTCAGCGAGGAGGACGTGAGTTCTGTGATCATCTAACCTGGGTCTAGATGCTCCCTCCACCACTTTTAGGGGTTGGGCAAATTATTTAATTCTTTTTTAAAAAACTATTGTTTATTGAGGTGACGTTGATTTGCAACACTGTACGTTGACTTACAACACTGTATGTTGACTTACAACAACGTATGTGTTTTAGGGGTATTTAAATGTTCTTATTTGCACTTTCATCAGTTGTGAAAATAGGGCTCACACATCAATCTCTGGCCTGTAGGGAAGGTGGATAAAAGATAGCCCCGCCCTCTACTGCCAGGACTAGTGTTCTTTGCTGAGTATGGAATTCGTGGGTGCTGGCTCATAGGCAGCCACACTGAACTAATATTTTGACGCGAAGAAGGGATAAAAATATGTATGAACCTGGGAGGAATGAAGGATAGAGGGACGCTGGTATGCACCGTGGGCTCTGCCAAGCACGGAGCTAATGTCACCCCGGGGTTTGTCACACTTGAATGAAAAGGGTTGTGTGGCTATGGGGCCGCCCCTAGCAGTTCTACAAGCACAGGGGTGGAGGATTTAGGCTAATAACACATGACTGTATCCTTAGAGAATACATTTTTCATTGGTCATTCACTTCATTTTTCATTTGCTATTTTTCATTACGGTATTAAATTGTGTGATAAATGAAAGGTAGAGGAACTTGACAGATGATTTGATTTCCGCCCTTGTCAGATTATTTGGCTTAGTTTCCTTATGAAAATAGAAGGCAAGCCCTGTAAAATTGTTCTTGTGGATTTGTTTTTCAGCATGTGTTTCCCGCCACTGCCATATCTAATCTATCTATTTACCTTTGATTCAGTTACTGATCTGTATCCCTGAGGAGCCTGGATACATATTGACAAAGTTTCCTATTTGCTGCAGTGGGTAGTATCTAAGGCACAGTCCACATGAACTCTGGGTCTTTTTCTACATAGCCCCTCCACATCTTGTATTATTAAAGGGGCTTCAATTGTAGCATGGTCACAAAAGACACAGACTTTGCAACAAAAGAAAGTCTGTCTATTCTTCTGTCTAAATACAGTAGCAGATTTTGCCTCCCTCTGGTAAAGTAGAAAAGATAAATACAATGTTGAGCCTATTAGGCCATTCATGGGATACCAAAGCCAGGAGAGCCACATAGCTATTCATTTTTGCACTACCCAAGCTAGATTGAAACTTAGTATTGTGCATGGTGTTTATTTACTTATTTATTTTTTTGGGGGAGGGGGAGGCCACTAACTTCATAAATAACCATGCTGGCTAAGGAAGACAAAGCTGCAAAGAAAGAAAGAAAAAAAATGCTCACCCTTTCTCCCCCTCTCCTGGTAGACAGAAAAAGGTTCCAAGATAGATCATATGTTTATCTGTCTTGTTTCAGCTTTCAGCAAAACTGATGTGATATGACAAAAACAGTCTCTAAGCAGCAGCCTCACTAAGACAACAAGTAAATAAAAATGAGGGTATTTCTTAGTTTGGACAGCTTTAGAGAAAATGGAAGAGGTGCAGTAAATCTTAAGCTTAATAATGGAGTTAATTGTGAGTTGCTAAAGCAGACAAGTGATGGAGGAATGGTTTATGAGCCACCTGCCTGAAAGTGCACCCACATTTTCAAATGTGCCTGCACAGCAACGCCACTCCACTTCCCTTCTTCCTTCCACCCAGAGCATGTTAAGTAATCTCAGGCTTTTATAAAGCCTTTCCTTCTAAACTCCCCATTAAGCAGCATTCAAAAATATGTGCTGAAAGTGTCAGTTATTAGCTCGGGTGCAAGTCAAGCCCCTCTCTTTCTCCTGTTAATGTGAGCAGTTACTCTGCTCTTGACCTATTAAAACTTTGTTTGCTATTATACTTGCTGGCAAGCTAGTCATGTGGAAAGGTGTTGAGGAAATGAGCCGGAGTGTTCCCCAGGTGATATAAACACTTTATCAAGCTGATCCCTGCCATGTTATGTAAACTATACCAAGAAGCATTCATTTTAAACAAAGAGATAAACAGATCTAATATGCTTCAGGGCATCATGCTTTATGCATGAACTAGTTTTTATATTTGAGATTTTTTTACACAGTCCATTGTAGTGGAAAAGTAAAATAGTATCTTAACCATAACTATAGATGCAGCTCCAGTTTCCAAATTCTGAGAATGATCTGCTCACTTAATCGCAGGTTAACCTTTGAGGTTCACACTTAACAATTTTTAAGTAAAAGTCTATTAATTATTGAAATGACAACTTAAAAGTTAAATTATCTGCAGAGATAATAATTATATATGAACACATTAAAATGTATATGTGTACAGACTTTCAAAATTTATACTAGCTAGCTATCTAATTTGTCACTTCAATCAATTTATTGGGGATTCTTTAAAAAAAAAAAACCCTAAATTTCATTGAACATTTATGTTCAAGGTAATGAACCATAATGTGGGGTTTTATTTTGTGATTTTTCTAGAGTTTTCTTTCCTCCTCACATGATCCTTTGAAGTGCATCATTATATCAATTTTACAGATAAAGATATTGAGACTTAGAAAGCACAATGGCTTGTCCAAAGTTATCTAGTTCTGTGACAAAAGTCAAAGCCAGGAGTATTGCTCTTGGTAGAGAGTGGTGGAAGAGAGCATGGCTGTGGGGTGAGAGCACTAGGTTCAAATCCTGACCCCATGGATTACTGGTGTGTAAACTTCCAATAAAATACTTAACCCTTCTGAGGTGGTTTTTTTTTTTTTTACTCTATTATAAAATGAGCTCAATAATAATTCCCACCTTAAAGGGTGTGTTAAGACTGAAATGAGATAATATATGTATATTGCCTGGGACAAAGGAAGGATTTGGTGCTATTATTGTTGTCAATTTTATTATCATGTATTACTGCCTGAATGAAAGTTGATTTTCAACCTATCATTTCTCAACCTAGAAGGTAAATCCTTTGATTCTGGAAGAACTAAGACTAGGAAAAATTTTTAGCGTCATGATAATAATTGTGAAAACATGCATCTTTTGACCATTAAGTTTGCAAGTTCTATATTAAATAGTAAAGAGATTCCTCTACTCCAACCCTTCTCCCTTTGTCTAATGGAATTTCAAAAGAAAATAAGTTGCCTCAGTATTGTATTTATATTTCATTATATATTTAGTTATATATTTCATTACTCACTGTATTAAACTGAAAGTTCTAATTCATTCAAAAATTTGACATATGAGATCATATAATATGACATATCTTCTATTTAAAGTAGAAAATTTGGGTGTTATACATAGTATTGTCAAACTAAGACCTATTTTCAATGAAAGAAGGTGCATTGACTCCTATCCTCAACTTGCTGAACCTGATTTCTAAAGGTTGCTGTACTACTATTAGTCTACTTTTGGGAGACCTACCTCTATTCTCACTTCTCTGCTAATGACAGTTAGGATGAGATCTCTATTTCCCTGTTCATCACATGCTCTCCCTTACCTTCCACACACATATCTAGAGTAGGGGTTGGCAAATAACATGTTATTTTTTTAAAAAGGTAGCAATCCTTGTGTATCATGAGCCAAACCACTGAAGTTAAGGATTCTTCTGGATTATAGGCAACATCGTTATGTTGGCCAGAACTGAAAAGATCTCTGGATCCAGAGTCAATGCACTTTCCTCATATGGCCACAGCTTCTGTTTTTCAGTTTCCTTATTTGATAAGTAGAGGATATTAACCTCACAAAGCATTGCTATTTGTGGTGTATTTATAGAATAATTTGTTAGGATTATTTGCATCTGCACTGAAATTGGTTTTGAGTTCTTTCCAACTGGAGAGACCCATCCAAAGAACTGAAAATGAGTGAAAATGATAGGAGTATGTTCCAAATGCAATAGAAAGCTACTCTCCTACCACATGCATTTTTGGCTGAATTCCTTCTTTCTTTATGTAGCCAAGATAATTCTGCCCCAGGGACAGCTATGACTGGGGTTGGGGGCAGTAGCTGGATGACCAATATCACTTGCATGTTTGAGAGACTTTGAAAGAATATGACAAAGACCATGGGATAGAGGGGACCCTCTCTGTAGACCTACATTTGAAGGGAACGGGGAACAGTCCTTTTAAGCACTCTTTCAGTAAATTCTCTTATATTTATTCTTGCATCCCTCTGGAAGACTGAGCAGTCTACTTTCTTCCCATCACACTTCAGTTTGTCTTGATTCTATTGTCTCCAATTTCCCTTCTCTTACTAGTTTTTAAGATCATTGAAAGCTGTTTCCCCTTCTTATCCATCTTCACATACTTCAAAGCATCTGGTTGAGATTTTTTGGCACACAAAATTTGGGTTGAATAAACGAATTAATGACCTCATCACACATTGTACTTCCTGGGTAGAGATTGAGAGCAGGAGCACTATCGGGACTCAGCAAATGCTTGAGTGAATAAATGCATGAACAGGTCTTTAAAGAGCCGCTGCAAAACCTTCTTTATAAAAACCAATGAGACAAAGACTGTGACATTTTGTGAGTGGAGGTATGTCTAAATATTCTAGACTGTGTCCAGTGCGTACAAACTGGAACTATTTTCCTAATTCTTCTGAAAAAATTAAAACAATAGTGCGACATGAATGAAAAGTCAGATATAAAAACTGATAAAGGATTCTATTGAAACAATAATTCTTACTCTCTGGTGGAATCATGGTCTACTTTGAGAATTTGGGCAAACTTTTTCCCAGAATAACGCACATATGAGCATGTGTGTGAGAGCATGTGTGTGTGTGCACGTGCGCGCACACACACGCACAGAGTCTTGCTTACAGTGTGCTTTAGGCAGGTTAGCGATCGTTGCTTTAGTAAAGACAGACTTTGAAGTTCAGGTTTAAATCGTGAGATCAAAGTCAGGTAAAATGTATTTCTCTGTTTTGCAGGGTTTTTTTTTTTATTTGTAAAATGGAAATAGTACACTCCTAACCTCATATGATTTTTTGGAACTGAAATGAGCAAACATGATCAGGTGTTTGAAAATACTTGTAAACTGTAAAACACCATTTTCATGCAAAGTGTTCAGTGATCATGCTGTCTTGTATTGGGACAGGGCCTGTATTTGAACCTTTCGGTCAGTTTTTCCATTCTCTTCCATTTGCTGCCCTTTGTTTCACTGACTTCCCTTATATTCTTTGTTTAGATGGGTGCTTTCCCTCCTAGTCTATAAACTCTATCAAGGGTAGACATGCAATTTTATTCATCTCTTTTGTCTCTTCTTCCTCCAGATGCTGGCATAGTGATTTATATGTAATTGACAATTAAATAACAGAAATATATTTTGAACAGTAGCTACGTCTCCCACATTGGCTTATATAGATGGTGGAATGAATTGCAGGGAGGTTCAAATACCTAAGTGGATTGGTCAGACGGACCCCATTTCGATAAAATACTGTATTCCGAAGCACGCTTGCTTTAAAAGTCCTGGATACAATCACTGTCTAGAGAAAGGGTGATTTATTAAGTAGCTAAAACATTCTTACTGCTATAGGATAAGCTTTTCAGCTTTTACCTCCATTTGTGAGCAACTAAAAATCAGAGAACTAATAAAATCCAGTCACCCAGAACTTCTTCCTGTAGACAGACTGAATTATAACTTTTTAATTTAGGCAGGTAAAGAATTATTACAGTAGGACTCTAGGGCAGGAATGTGTTAATAAAATCATCCTCTCTGCCTTTTCATTTAAAATAATCCCTTGAGCTGATTAAATGAAATATCACTTGTTTAATAACTGACAGAACATTATTTTTAAGCACAAATGTTTTGCATATCTTCACTTCCCATTTTTAATTCCAGGCACAGAAGGGTGGAGGCACTGACATCACACAGAGGGAGTCGAGCTCTGGCTCGGATGCAGTTTGCCCTGTCATCGTGGCATCTATAATTTAGTGTGAAGCAGCGAGGTAGACAGAGCATTATCATTAGAAACCATTCTGAACAGGGATATAAAACACAGTCGCAATAACACTTGTCAGAAAGGTGACTCCAGTCAGAACTCATATCCACGAGTTTCAAGATAAATGCTGACACGGCAGCCATCCTACAAAGACTATTATTGCTTTTAAAAAAAAACAAGCCAAGCCCCCAAACAAAGCAAACCCATGAACCTTCCCCAGAGTGAACAAGTTAGTGTGAAGTTTGCATCTGGGGTGGCATAAACTTTCCATGATTTACAGCAAGCACAGAGCTTCTCCACTTGGATAAGGTATTTTATGATGCCACAGAGGAAGGATCCAATAGCATTTTGGGTTTAATGATGTTAAGCTATTTGGAATTCTTTCCCCCCTGTTATTTCGAATATATGAGCTGTGCCCCTAAAACAGGTCATTAGCTGTGCCGCAGACGGGTTCATCGCCTCACCCACAGGACTGCTCAGCTGGTGCTTGCATTTTCCCTGTCGTCTACATTTAGAAAAATCTCTTTGACTTGGTATTAGGCTATGATTTAATAACCTTGTTCTGCTGACTTCATAAGCTGTGAAACCTCAGAGAAAAATCCCAAATCTGAATTACAGTTCTAATTACTACAGCTCAGGCAAAGGGTCTCAGCATTGAATGTTCTATTAGTGCCCATTTCACACTGAGCACTATTTGTTGCCAGAGGTCACAGGGCTCCATCCTGATTCACTTTCTCCTTTTCCACCGATGCAGCTGCGTTCCTGCCGCCCTTTCTGTCTGCAAGACTGGAGTAGCTAGCTGCTTGGTGATTCTGTGCAAATAATTTTTCCTGATCTCCCAGAACTTCACTGAGTGCACTTCAGTTTAGAAAAAAGGGATATATTGTAAAGGCAATTTACAATTTAGCAGGGTTATTTTCATTACAAAAGCACTCACTGTGACAGAAAAGTAAAATTTAAAAAAATTTCTTTTTACTTGATTCTAATGAATGATATTTGTTTTAGGATATGTTATTGATTATTCCAGCTTTTATGTTTAGTTATTTTCTAATTCAAAACATAAAAAGTTAAAACATTCATGTGGTTAAAACATTATTTTAAAATTCAAGCCATTCAGAAAATCATACAGTGAAATCAAGCTTTCCCCCAATTCTGACCCCAAATTTCCTGATTCTCTCCCAGAGGTAG
This sequence comes from Scalopus aquaticus, assembly GCA_004024925.1. Taxonomy (NCBI): domain Eukaryota; kingdom Metazoa; phylum Chordata; class Mammalia; order Eulipotyphla; family Talpidae; genus Scalopus; species Scalopus aquaticus. Next base: position 159,222 of record PVIJ01000846.1, read on the forward strand.
TTTCTTAGGCATCCCTAGTTTCTTACCTATCCCTGTAGAGATGTTTCATGCATTTGCCAGTACATCTGTTTGCAGTGACTCTCCTAGTACAAAAACATAACAGCCTACATAAGTTGTCCCATCCACTGTCATTTTTGATTCTTAATAGCTTACAACCTGTTCCATTGTACATCTTCAACATTCTTTTTAATGGCAGCATAGTATTTTAGTCTATGGGTACATCTTCATTTATATAATCAAATTCCCATTATTGATTAATTACAGATCAATTCTATTTATCTTATTCTATTTATCTTATCATCCATCTAGCAAGATGGATGTAGACACTTAAAATGTAGAGAAATGATTTTTCAAAGTTTTTAAAATTGTTTTATCTCCTTTGTAGAGTAAAATTCTTTCACAGTGTAAGTTATACCTGTAGTATTTGTGAACACTTTCTGAAGGCTAAAGAGGCAGCAGCCTTTAATGAGGCCTATCTCTTGAAGCAAGTTAAACTTCAATGAGTGAAATCACCAAGACTTTGCCTCCTACTTCTAAAGAGCATAGAAATGGCCCAGTTCTGTGGCAAAAGCCATAGATTGTTCACTCGTGTAATTAAGACTATTCCTTCCTTTTGTGCTATTAGTGTTTATCTTCTGGAAATTCTGGAGGTCACCTGTTATTTATTTCTCTTGGCACCCTGTATTGTTTTTTCTAGTTCTGTGATTGTGACTGAGTGATGACGTATCTAACTTGTCCTTTTCCTTCTTGAGCCTGATGAGCATCCCGACTTTTCCTGAGTAGAGCTGGCACCGGTTTTGCAGAGAGTAGGATACGTGAGTTACACAATGAGTCTCTGTTCACTCAAAGTACAGCAGAAAGAAGACATTCTTAAGCAGTGAGCATAAGAGTTCTTCCAGTGTGGCAAGTTCTTGTAGTCACTCACTGTAATTGTATTCATTTGAGAGAAAGACTCATAGAGGAGAAAACCGGTATGTCTAATTGTCCTGCTTATGCTAGGTCGGAGACTAAACATAATTCTTTAACAAATGCGTTAAATAGATCTATATTTCAAGGAAAAAATAGAACATAATCCCATTGTTTTGAGACACAGGGGCATGTGGTTGGAAGTGAGCAAGGCTGTTGTTCAGTGGACAGGGAAGCAGGTTTACGTAGATGATAATGGTGACTCAGTGATGTGACCACATGTCATGATATCCAGCGGTGATGGTGAGAAGCTTCAGTCTGAACATTTAGGAATTCTCCCAAGTTCTAAAATTGGAGAACTGCAGACCCAGGATAGCAGTAGCTAGCTTCATAAACATAAAATGGAAGAAAGACAAGGCTTTATAAAGCCCAGAAAAGACCCATCACTGAATGTATCATTAAAAAAGACACATGGGCTGTAAGCACATAAATTTGCAGAGAAAATAGCCCCTAGGAGAGTAACTCGGTATTCCAAGTTGATTTGGGTAACTCAGAAGTAGGCAATGATTTTGTTGCACATGTTCAGCAGATTTCAGAAACAAGGGTGACTTCTCAACTTCTCTTCCCTGAACAAATCATCATGAAGTCATATACATTATATATGAAACAAAAGCAATAAACAAAACATACTGAATTTTCTTGCTAGCAACCCGGAGTTTGGGCTTCCAGCAAATGTACTTTCCTTCTCTGGCAGCAAACTAAATTACATACAGATTAAGTTAGGTGGAGGAATGAATTTCATCAAAACTGTGTTGGATAATTTAACTTGGATGTTGAAGTCAACAGCAGCTGCTATTGATATGATATCAGAGTGTGGAAAAGTCCAAAAGACCATTGTTTACCTATAAAAACAAGAAAACCACAAGAAAAACCCCAAAGACTTGTGCTATGCTCTTTACTGAATATTACTCAACTGAGCTGTTTAAAACACTTCCAGTTTTTGAAAGCACTTTCTTATCTATTATGTCTTTGATGTCCTCAGCAGCGCTGCGAATAAATACTAGTTTCATTTTGCAGGTGAGGAAGGTGGCTCAAAGTGTTTTATATTATATGCTTAACGTGAGCCTGCTGGTAGAGACAGAACTGGGAGAGAGGTGGGGGTTTTTCTCCCCTCGTTTGGGATTCTTTCACTTGCATCACTGCTGTACACTTGAAGGACTTCATTTACTGAGCACATAGTAGGTGTTGACAGGCACTGTATGAATTAACAAATAGTACATGTTAGGTAATCATGAGGAATAGGGATGAAGCAGTTGGGGAGCTATAAGAAAAAAGTACTAACTGGAGCAAGATGAAAAGTTATCACCGCTAATAGCAACTCATTTTGGTATTCTCCATTAGTCATGAAATTGAAGCAAAGTTTTCTGAAAGGATGGCTAGGACATCCAGTTCGTATTTCCTAAATAAAAAAGAGATGAGAAAGCAGCGTTTCTTCTTTGAGGGGAAAATAGTTAACTCCTCAGCAATAATCTTATGGAAGCCATTTTTTAACAACATGGGGTTCACCCTATGTTAAGTACTATCTGTCTCAAGAAGGAAAAGTCCACAATTAAATTGTGCAGGCTTGAATCTTTGCTTTAATCATCAGCTAGAGTTTTAGGTCACTTTTAAAGTATAAAAAGGGATTGTGTGGCAATCAATTGCTTTTATTCTTTCTTTTGTCTTTCTCACTTACGTAGAAATATAAAACAAATTATAGCTACCCTATAGCTCTCATAAGTCAGAATAATTTTGTTTCAATAGACTTGGTGATACTGTTTAAACCTTGAAAGTTAATAAACATGGATTTGTAGAATTAAAAATATTGAACTATTGGAGAGCTACCAACTCACAAAATTAAAGTTTTATAACCCAAAGTCGAAGACTGTATTCCAGTTTAAATATTTCATATCTGACATTTTCCAACTCGACAATGTGAAGTCTGATTTTGATTTTTCAATCCAATATAAGTTTAGGAGTTTAATTCAAAATCAAGATAAAACCATTTCTGAGACTACCTTCTCTGTCTGTTGTTGCCTTCTTACTATGCAGTGTAATTTTTTTTTTTTTTTTTTTGCTTTGGGAAACAAACTTTTCTAGCTAATGGTGCTGTATATATATCGGAAAATACTCTGGCTAGGAATTAATCTGTGGTCAGGTATTGCTTAAAGGATATGAGCCTTGAAAATCAGTTTCTAATGTGGTTATGTGGCTAGTTAGTATATGACCAAACTTACCTATAAGTTATATTCAAAGAAAAAAATATGTCTCTAAATCTATTATTTTTATTTTTTATTTTTTTTAAAGATTTATTTTTTATTTATACATACAAGTTGGGGTACAGGCCAGAGGCGTGGGGCGGCGAGAGGGTTCACCAGAGACAGAGCGGGTAGCAGAACAGGCAGATCAGAAATACACTGCTGAGGGGAGCAGCGAGTGAGGCAGGAGAGGTCTGCCTCACCATGTGGGATTCTCCCCGGCCGGGCATCGAACTCGGGCATCGAACTCGCGTCGCCACTGCCAATAGCTCCGCAGTGCAGCGCTTAACCGCTGCGCCGCTGGGGAGGCCCTGACTATTATTTTTAATACTATGAACTACTACAAAGGCTCCCCAGAAGTGACCATCTGGACCACTGGAGTTGAGGAGTTGTAAAGTTGGGTCATGTGGTTCTGTGGGGTCTTCCCTGAAAAACCTCAAGGTACAGGCAGCTACTTTCATGCCATGGAGGTACTTGTAGTTGTTGGACAGGCAGAAGAAGTAGGGTAATAGTAGCTTTCCTTGCTACTCCAACTCAGCAGTGATATATTTTTTTTCTTTGCAAGGGCTTCAGAATCTATTAAAGTCATCATGCACATTGCAAAAAGGAATTTACCAAGAAGTAGACATAGAGAAAGAAATGATCTGGAGAGGCCACCAGGGTCCAGGTAGAAAGGCACTGAAAGATGTAAAGGGAATTCTCACTTAGGTGATCTTGCTCTTTGAGAGTGTCTGATGGAAGTAGATGCTTTGACTATAAGGAAATGGGATAAATCAATGCAGCCTAATGTTCAAGGTGGTTATGTGGACAGAAATAAAGATCTCTGCATGAATACTAGTGCCACTTTTGTGAGGGCTTTCGGTGTGACTGAGGAAGGTGCATGTGGGTTAGCTGTGTATAAGGTCAAGCCAGGTCTACCTTGGAGGACAATGGGAAGTAAGTGACAACAGATCCTTGACATTCTATTGGCTCTCCCCATTCTCACCTCTTAGCCAGAATAGGAATGGGAAGATCCTTCTAACTAGCAGTCTCACAAGGAGAGGAAACATTAAACCAAAGTTCTCGCCTAAGTTTTTTTCAGCAAATTTAAAAACTTTGGGGGGGGGGGAAAGAAGGGCTTTTTTGACTATAGTTTAATTAAGAACGACAGAACACTAACTCCAATTCAGCCAGGATCTCCTTAGATCCATTTTGTTGTCAAATTCACTTTCTGGGTAAATGGAAAACCTAACACATATCATTTCTTAGATAATGTTTTAATATCCTGCATCGAATAAAACTTTTTTTTTTAATCAAGTTGCAATGGTAGCACAGAACTCCACAAGGGGCTGGGGGTTGCAGATGGCTGCATTACTCTAAATGTTCAAGCTTGACTGACCCATTTCATCAGCACTGTCAGAGCCTTGCACTGATACATGTTGACAACATTTAATCTTAAAAAATTGAAAGAAATGAATTAATATGCAAATTTCATCAGCTTTGTAATAAAAATGTCCTTGAAAAAAAACAGTGAACATGACCCCTGAGGAATTGTGTGAATTATCCCAGCTCAATTCTTTAAGTTAGTCAGAGGTACGCGGGTCCGCAAGGAAATCAGTGCAGATTTGACTTGGAAATAATTATGATGAAGAACAAAACACAAGCAGGTTGAATAAATGTAACAACTTGGGAAAAAGTCTTAGTCCTGTTTGTTATTCACTTTGAATTAACAGGATTAGGTTTGGTTTTGAAAATAAAGGAACACCACCGTGTAATTTTAACACCTAAGTAATGTGAAAACAATATTTTTTAACTATCAATTTTAGTGCATATTAAAAATCACATCAGACAAAATCAGGGCTTTGGAGGGGGTGTAATAGAGTGCAGCTTTTTGGCCAATGAAAGTATTGCAAGAAAACTCAGACTATGGTTTATGTATGATTTCTGGATTGATCATTTTGACAGAAATATATGGTCAATTCATTTCTAATACAAATGAGGTTGACTGATGTTTGGCCAATTTCTTTACTGAATTTACCAAATTGATGGAATCATGTGGACATAATCTTTAGATAAGAGTCTGATTTAAAACAGTCTCCCCACACGTGTGAGGAAGCTCTATGTTGAACCACATTCTCAGGAGAGGAAAACAGCCACTTAGGGGTAGGCAAGGGACTGCAGCCCTCTGCCTTTTGCCTGGGCCCAACTATAGGAGTGAAAATGGGGGTTGGTGGGCCTCCCTGGTGGCACAATGGGTTAAATGCAGCACTATGAAGCTATCTAGAGCCACTGCAGCACCAGTTCGATCCCTGGTCAGGGAGATTCCAACATGCACAGCAGACCTCTCCTGCCTCACCCGCTGCTCCCCACAGCCGTGTATTTCAGTTGATCTGCCTGTTCTGCTCCCCACTCTGTCTCTGGTGAATCCTCTCACCACTCCACACCTCTGGCCTACACCCCAGCTTGTATGTATAAATAAATAAATCTTAAAAAAAAAGAAAATGGGGGTTGGTGATAACTATGAAATATTTCTAAGTTCAACGAATTTAATGTCCCAGAGGAGAAACATGTTAACAAAGGAACATCAACCTTTAAGCAAAACAAACCAAAAAAACCTGATACCAGTAGTTGCTTAACAGAAGTCAAAATGAAGGCAAGCAGGGTTCGAGGATGGACACAATCTTCTTTCCCATGTAAATTCTCATTCATTTAAAAAGGTGTAGGAAAGGAAAGGAGTGGCTTGCACTTCAATCCTTTGCATCTTTGTGCCACAGGCTAGAACTGTTGAGTCCTTCACTCCACACAAAGAATCATCCAAGCTGTGGTGTCTGAGAAGAATTCACTTTGCCACTGGTTCAGTTGTTATTCTGGGTAGTACTGTTTTTGCCAAGGTGATGGCAATAAAAATTAAAGCTCTTGTAAAGAGACACGTGCTTTCAATGCTCAATTAAAAAATAAAAATCACACCAAAGAAAAAAAGAGAACGAATCTCACATAAAGGCCCCAAATAAGGGTTGTGAGCAAGCTGAAAAGCTTCATATCCTCCTCTTTCAGAGGCTTTCAGAATCCTCAAACTTTCCTGATTTCACATATCCTTGGGAGACCAAGGCACAACGACATAGACTTTGCCGAACCAAATTAATCTCGTCTGTAAGCTTTTGTGGTTCTCTACAAAAGGCTTTTAAGTTTCTCCTTTCTTTCTTAATCTACCATCAGTAAAATCCTACTTTTATAGTGCCCTTTGCACCTGCTTGCATAAAATGAATAACCCAACAGTTTAATTATGCACTATTCTATCAGTTGGGAAATGATATAAAGTTGCAGATAGAAAAAAGAATAAAAACCACTTTTGGTATCCAAAATTAATATGTGTCAAGCTCTGGGTAAATCTTAATCTTTTTGAAACATTTTTCTAAAATAGATGTTCTTTTATCACCTGGCACATCAAGACCCATTGGAGGGAGGGAATAAAAAAAAAGGCATTTGGTTAACATGCTGCAGAACAGCACTCTCTTTTCCACCTCACTTCAGGCTGTTCTTGAAAGATCTGAACAGTTGTATAATAATGAAAAATGGGCAATACTTGTGGGGCATTGCCTGCGCTCACATACCTCCGCCCACGCATTCATCATTCTGCAGGTATTGTCAGTGAAAGTTTAATTGCATAAACACTCTGTAACTGTCCTGTCATATTTCTTGTCAGTCTGGATTCCCTCTCCGGGCTCACTATCTCACAAAACTATAATTGAATTGCTACCAAATCACAAGAGTCTCCCCCCACCACAATAAAATCTTTATGAATAGAATTTGTTTCCTATCAGCAGATTTGACAAATTGTGGCAGAGGAAGGGCCTTGGTGATAATTTTTGAGTTTATTCTCAATCTAGCTATTTGCTGAATGCTCTTATCTATTTCTTAAAATTTTTAAAGCCCCAGTGCGGGGTTGGGGGAGCATCAAACATCCCTAAGGGGCTCTATGATGATAATTCTGCAGGACCCAAGGAAGTCAGTGGAAAAACAGGAATATTATCTTTGCTCTACTGTGAGAGGGTACCATTGGTAAATCAAAGACATACAAATTAATTCAGAATTAAATTGGGAATCTGTCAAAGCTAAAATCTCACCAAACTATGTGAATTCTTAGTTACGAGGTATTAAGAACCCCATTTAGTCAAGTGTTTATTCCATTAAACTCTCACTTCGTTTCTCCTTGCTCCAAACCTTCCAGTGATCATTACTCATGTATAAGCTCTGAGCAACCAGATTCCTTGATGGATTTTTAGGACCATGAACAAATGAAAATTAATCAAATGGATGACATGCAATTTACTAAATATGTGATCATGAAATTTTAATGCATTTATAACATTGTCAAGATATTAATTTTTTTTAAAAAAATAATACAGAATGTATCTGATATGGAATGGGGATAGTCTTTTGTTTCATTTTACGTTCTTGTAAACCATATTCCCACCCCACCCCCAGTTTCACAAAGATGAATTCTCAGCGGAGACCCTAATGCCCACCATTCTTTTATAATTCTATTGGTGATGTGGGCATGAAATATGGCTTCTGGTGAATAACTCTTAAATGGGACCGGTCTTCACCCAGATTGACAACTGTCTGATTGTTTATGTTTTTTAAATGTGCTTATCAAAACCGTGTAGGATTGATGGGTGTTTTTAGATGAAGTTATGTTTTTGCAACAGACTTAATTTAGGACTAAGGTTAAGGCTTAGGATAAATGAGTGCATTAGATGATTAAAGAACATTTGTCTTGTGGGACATTTAAGTCATTTATTTATGACACTTAAAAACAAGCTCAGAAAGAAAGCACGGAGGATGTAACGAATCAGTTTTCTACAAATGTTAAACTAAAACTAATGACTTTTTTAATGGAACTCTAAGATATGTCAGTTTACTAAATATCCAGAGGCAGAATCAAATGTGTGGTGGAGTAAAACATGATGAAAAAATATTGGAATTTACTTTAAATCTCAATGCTAAGTATATGTGTGTGTATACCCATGCCTACCTTCCTCCAAAAGTTTTTTCTAAATTGCAATTGCTCTTTTATTTGAGAAATGGGTCTTGTACCTCTCTAAAATGTTCTCTTTTATTGTAAATTGTAGGAGAAGATTTTCTGATGGTATAGGAATTTGGACTATCGTGCTGTACTGGGCATGATAAAATACCTTGTCAGGGGCGACTGGATGGCTCAGGGGATTGGTAATGGGATATATAGAGCCTTTCACCCATAGGTCATTGGCTTGAATTCTGTCCAGGATGGCTGTGACTAAAAGTCATTAACATCTCATGACTGCTTGGTGGCCTATATGAAATGAGTTTCTTAATTTATTTCTTGAAGTCCTTATATAGTAACTATGTCCAGGGCATCTCTTTTACAGAAGTATTCCACAAGACCTACATTCATTTCAGTTCTCAAGATTAGTGATGAATGGAAGCCCTCCTACACAAATTAATTCATTTTAAGTTCAAATCAATAGTTGAGTATTTCCCACACTGTTCTTCAACACAGATCAGAAGGGTGCACAAAAGCTGATTTGGTAGTAAAAAGCCTTAGGTTATGAAGACCTAACACCCAATTCTATATCATTTAACTTAGTCTCTTGTGGGCCATAACCCATGTTGTGGTTGTAGCCATGTCATGGTGGCTAAGCCAGATAAAAAGGTAAAATATTAGATAAGCACATCACACATCATCTGTGCTCTATGTGCTAGCTCAATCACTAGGTTGTGTGTACAACACATTTTAATAGGTCAGGCTATAAGCTGAAAACTATTTTTTTAAAGATTTATTTATTTATACATACAAGCTGGGGCACAGGCCAGAGGCATGGGGCGGCGAGAGGGTTCACCAGAGACAGAGTGGGGAGCAGAACAGGCAGATCAGAAGTACGCTGCTGAGGGGAGCAGCGGGCGAGGCAGGAGAGGTCTGCTGCACTCTAAGTTGAAAACTCTTGGAGACCAACACTAAGTTCTGTTCCACAGTGGAACTGGGCAGCCTACAAGTTTGCCTTCAAAAAGGGGAAGTTACTGTCATATCTTGGTGTTCAATATCTAGAAACAGTGGAAAGGACCTGTGAGAATAAGAATTATGTCCCTCTATCATGCTTTAAGAAAACTGAGTATACAAAAAGTGTGAATCTATAAAACAGAATCTAGACGTTAGAGAGGTTGAAAGAAAGTAAAGGAGTCTTTCTCCTTAAACGAAGTCTATTTTGGAAAGATGTGTGGATGTATGTCTGTGTGTGTGTGTGTGTGTGTGTCTTCAGAAACACACCTTTTGTATATCATAATTCCTGTAGAATCTGGGTCCTTTAAGACAGATATTTGTAACATGGTGTCAGTGAAGCCCAAATTCAAGTCTTTTGGGCACCAAAGTCAACTTCATGTCCCCATCTCCTGGCCAGCCTTTCCACAGTGAATAACTTCGGCAATAAAAGAATGCTTGGCTCAAAAGAATGAGCAATAATGGTAATATTCACTATACAATTATATGGTGTTCCATACTATGGTCTAAGTTTTTAGATGTTAGCTCACAATGCTCTTAGCAGTTATGTTAACAGACTAATTCATTTGTAGTTAAAACGATGAGGTGCTGATTCTTACCCCATTCTCCATCTATACCACAGCACTAAGATTTCATAATGAGGAAACTGAGGCACATATATGTTAATTTACCTGCATGAGGTCACATTTCTAGTAAGTGACAGTCAGGAGGTGGTTGCAAGACCCTGTGTGTTTATATATTTGCATCTACTATATTAACTGTCTAAAGGATATACCCTACAATTTGGGTTAGGACAAGCATCTTCCTATGTTGTCAATTTCCAGTTACTACAGTAACCTGAAGGTTAATCAGACTGCAGACTTTTAAAATAAGAAATGAGTAATGCAATTAAATTAAGTTGGTACAAGTCAGAGCACAAAGCCTGGTAACTGATTATCACGGCACACCTGTCTCCCCTGCCCCACCACTCTGACACGGGCTGTTGAGTTTACAACCAATAGCAATTTGTTGGCATTTTACTCAGTGGAAGTGAGCAACGCAGAGAGTTCTGAGGAGCTGTAATCATATACTTACACCAAAAGCTGTGGGTGTATTGCTAAGGTGGGTGAGAGAGCAGAGTCTTCTATGTTCTACCTACGCACATGGAGAATGAAGTGGACAGGATGAAAGTGGAGTGTTGACTCTGCCAAGCAGAGTCCAGGGCTGCTCTTAAAAGCCTGAAATTTTGAGCTGACAGGTCTTGTTTTAAAACTTTTCATTTAATTATTAGATTCATCTAGGAGTTTACTTTTAGGAAAGGTTAAAAGGCACACAGGATGGGTGAGGGATGACTGGGAGAGCCTTAGAGGAACTGGGTAATTTAACCTCTGCGCTGAGTGACCTGTCACCCTGCTGGCATAGATGGGGAGGGTGAGGCTGCGTGAGCAGAAGCAAGGGCCTGTGCTGAATCACGTGTTAGCAGGAGTTTTTCCCCTAAAAAAAGTTTCCTATAGTCAAATAAATTCCTGGCTAAAAGAATAAATGTATTTATTCATCCATTAGGAAAGATGAAATGTTTCCATTTACAGCAAAATGGAAAGTTTAAGGGCATTATGTGTAGTAAAGCAAGTCAGAATGACAAAGATAAATACTGGATGTTTATACAGTGGACTGTTTGACAAAGCAAAGTACTTATGAAAACTGGTGGACACTAATAAACAAAGTGAGGTTTCTGAGGTTAAGAGGGGGAGGGAGAAAGGGTCAAAGGTGTAGAAGGGATGGTGGTGGGGAGAAGTAAGATAAATAGGTGTGCTGATTACATGAATTTCAAATCTCCACTAAGTTAGTGTTCATTGTCAACTTACAGTAAGAGGGTTGCTGTGAAGTGCTTTCCTCTGCCCTTTCACTGGGGGTACTTGCTTTCAGAGAAACTTATGGTGAAGAGTGTGTTTTGGAAGTACTGGCTTAGGATCTGTGTCAGCTGTGCATTTTAGAAAGCAGTGTAGACTAACTGGTCCATTACAAACTGATGTAAAGATTTACCTCATGTTCATGTAGTGGAAACCTCTATCATCTTTCAACAGAAATTCTTTAGGTTCATTTTGACCAGTTCCATAGCCCAGGATCTAAAATTGAATTATGTCTATGCACATATCATGTAGAAATGAATGAATGAAGGAATGTTTTACATATTTAGACCATTGAACTTTTGTTATACTTACGCTTGTATATATTATTTCTGTGAAATGGCAAGTGTTTCTCTAAATATTGTTTAAATTTTCAATTTATTTTTATATTATCATTTAAATCAGTTTCTATCTCTTTTTAACTAATAGTAGTGGGCGAATTAATAGATACTTTTGATCCTCCTCCAACATTAAGTCTTGTTCTGCTTAATAGAGAGATGGCTGGAGAATAGTTTTAATTCTTTATGAGCCATCAGCTTTACCATTGTTCTTACTAATGCTTATGAGGAATGGATACAACCTGAGAGGTGGATTGATATTTTACCAAAGGCACATGATGCACTTTAATGAGCTGTAGAAACAGCTTTGAACCCTAAGGGAATTTATATTTAATATTTCATGATCAATAGCATATGTAACTTTGTAATTTTCAAATTATTACCAATTGATAAAAAGGTGAGAGTGGACAGATGGTGTCATCAATCCTAATCAGGTAAAGTCTTTAGACTTGCATAATTTGTAGAGTAATAATTATTAGTGTCTATTAGTGTCTGGCTGAAGACTGACCACAAGGTGTTTTTTTTAACCTTTTTTTTCCATTATTTTAAGTTCAAATCATCATTTCTTCTTTTGCAAGGCCATTCTATATGTAATTCTTCTCAAAGTGTACTCACTCACTTCTAGATGAAAGAAATGTCCTCTAGAATGGTTTCTTTTGCTTTCAGTCTGTTCTAGTTAACCCATCCCCCACATTCTTGCAAAAATAAAGGATAAGGCTTTCAGTTTAGTGAGCACAAGTTAATTGCAGAGAGTGGTCAGTATAGTATCCCGAAGACTATTTTAATGGTCAGAACAAGCTGGGAACAATGGAGAACACCCCCCTCCACCCAAATCTGGTAGTGCCAGGTAGGGGTTAAACATTGATTTTATTATTTATTTATTGAGGTAACACTGGTTTATATCACTGTATGAGCCAGAGGACTAGGTTTACAGCTCCTCAACTGTGCATCACGTACCCCACCCACTCCAGAGCGCCCATTTGCCTTGGGCTCCCTCCCCACTTGCTCCCATCTGACTTCACCCCTGCTAAAAGGTATTATAGTGCTATAGCAGAATAGTATTTCATGCTGCATAGGTGCCACATCTTCTTAACCCAGTCCTTGGCCCTTAGGTTGTTTCCATAACCTGGCTACTATAAATAGTGCTGCAATGAAATTAGGAGTGCATGTATCCCTCCATATTAGCTTTTGCATTCTTTGCATAAATGCCAAGGAGTAGAATTGCTGGATTATATGGTATATCCATTTTTAATATTTTGAGAAACCTCCATACTGTTTTCCTTAGGGATTGAACCAATCTACATTCCTGCCAACAGTTGTTCTCTCTCTCTCTCTCTCTCTCTCTCTCTCTCTCTCTCTCTCTCTCTCTCTCTCTCTCTCTCCATTCTCAGTGGAGTGAGGTGGTATCTCATTGTAGTTTTGATTTGCATCTCCCTGATAAGGGATGCTAAACATTTTTTCATGTGCCTGTAGGCCAATTGTATGTCTTCTTTGGAGAAGTGTCTATTCAGCTCCTCTGTTCATTTCTTGACTGGGTTCTTTGTATCTTTTATTGAGTCATATTGTTCTTTGTAGATGTTGAACATTAGGCCCTTGTTGGATATATGATGTGCAAATATTTTGTCCCATTCAGTAGGTATCTTTTTGTTTCAACAATAGTTTCTTTCACTATGCAGGAACTTTTAGTTTATTGTAAACCCTCTATTTTTGCTTTTATTTTCCTTTATCCAAGTCTTTAATCCATTTTGAGTTAATTTTTATGTATGGTGTGAGAGTGACCTAGTTTCCTTTCTTCCAAATGTGGCTTGGTTCTTTTGTCATAAAGTAATTGTCCCTATAAATGTGGGTGTATTTGTGGGCTCTCAATTTAATTCTGTTGATCCATGTGTCTATGTTTTTCTAGTATTCCACACTGTTTTGAATTCTATGTCCTTGTAATATAGCTTGAGGTCTGGAAGTATGAAATCTCCATTCCCCTTCTTTTTTTGTCAAAATTATCTTGACTATTTGGTGTCGTTTGTGGTTCCATATAAATTAAAAAATGTGTTCTCTGTTTCTTTGAAGTCCATTGCAATTTTGAGAGGGATTGTGTTGAATCTGAAAATAGCTTTAGGTAAGATGAATATTTTAACCATGTTACTTCTTCCATGAGATTGGAATATCTTTCCATTTTCTTGTGTCTTCTATTTCTTTTAGCAATGGCTTATAGTTTTCAATGAGTTGGTATTTCACTTCATTTGTTAAGTTTATTCCTAAACTTTTTGATATTAAAGTAAATGGGATTGTTTTCTTGATTTCTTTTTCTTGTTGCTTATAGGAATGCAATAGGATTTTTTTTTAAAACAGATTTATTTATTTTTGCATACAAGCTGGGGTACAGGCTAGAGGTGTGGGATGGTGAGAAGGTTCACCAGAGACAGAGTGGGGAGCAGAACAGGCAGATTGATGGAAATACACTGCTGAGGGGAGCAGCAGGTGAGGAAGGAGAGGTCTGCTGCGCCATGTGGGAATCTCCCTGGCTGGGTGTCGAACTTGCATCGCTGCTGCTGACAGCTTCACAGTGCAGCGCTTAACCCACTGCGCCACCAGGGAGGCCCCGCAATAGGATTTTTAAGTTGATTTTGTAGCCTGCCACTTCATTGAGTTGTTAAACAACAATTTTATTTTATTTATATATATATATATATTATTTATATCTTTTACATTATTGTGTATTCCCCGTGGGTTACCCACCACCAATTCACCCATGAACCATCACCCTAGTCCCTTGTGCTCTTTTCTCCCCTGTTTTGAACCCTTATCTTCCCTCTCCTTTGCTGAAAGTCTGTCATTTCTGGTTGCTTGGTAGTTTTTGCTTTGGTTTTGTTAAACAACAATTTTAGATGGATGTTGAGAAATAGCTTAGTGACATCATCTGGTCCTAGACTGCTTGAGTTCAAATTATATTTTGTATATGGAAAATCTATAGGATTTTTACAAGATTAAAAAAATGTATTTTCTTTGTTCCTTCATCTGTAAAATGAGGGGTGAAATGGCACCTTGTTCATAATATTTGTGAGAAATGAATGAGGAAATGCATATAATAAACTTAGTACAGTGGCTGCCACTTGGTTGTCATTCAGTGAATATTAGTAGGTATGTTGCAAAAAGGATCCAGGAGTCTGCAGTTAGTTGTACAACATCCTCAAGGGAGAAACCTTCCAAATTAAAAATTTTATTTTTGTATTTATAAATGATAAAATAATGTTTTTACAGGGTCACTGCTCTATCTAATGATTTATAGTCAGAATTTACCACACCAATCTCAGATTTTTCCCCTGGCACTCCAGTTCTGACTTCAGTCTAGAAACATGAACCTTTGCTTCCCTGAGCAAGTCAGGTCTCCTTCCTACCTCCCACATACAGTGTTCTCACTCTTACTGAGTTATGCGGGATGAGACCTTTGGAAGATCATCTCTACCTCTTTGCTCTCAGGTTGGTTTGCATGCAGTCACCCCTCTTCGTCAAAGCCATCCCCAATCATCGAGTCCCCCCTTGATTTCTTACACCACTTGTGTTTTTATGTCACACTTGAGCATAGTAGCACTATTTTGTTTTCTCTGTTTGTTGATAGTGTATATATCTTTAACCCCTGTGTCCTCTCTAAGGACTTGGTGAAGTGCTCACAACAAAAGACTTGGCCTGAATTCAAATATTTGGGTCACTATATCCTCTGTTGTGGGAAAAGTCATTTGCCATTTCTAATTTTGACTTAGGGTCATTTTGAGAAAGAAATCAGTTTAAACATGCCTACTCTCAAAACTGGGACAAATTGATAAACCACAAAGTCATTCATTAACGTCGTCATTAATGTTATTAGAGAACTTGCAACAAGTTTTATATGGAGTTGAGAAAGCTAAGAGTCAATACAGCTTTCTAAAGTTAGCCTTTCCTGAATTTCATTTTATGAAATCAGTCCACTATATTTAGAAGAGAGCTGTTGAGGGCACCTCCCATTAGGAACACTCCCAAGAGCCAGAAAGATCAAAAGTCAGAGGAACAGAAGATTCCTGTGAACCTATCATGCAACAGACATCGTTCAGACTCTAATTAACCACCCAATGAAACAATCCTTGACATAGTGCATCAAAGTCATGGTCTATGTATGTCTGGGATGTCGAGAGAATTTGCCCCCAAAAAAGTAATGTTTCTGGGCTGTGACTTTCCAACCTGAGCTATAGCTCTGGTAAGGTTGCTAGCAGCAGTGACTCGTCCTATCGTGACACCCTACTTGGACATCTCAGAGTCCTGATCCTCATCCTCTCTCAGTGCACTAAACCCCTGCCTCCTAGAAGCAAGGAACTTCATCTTTGTTTTCAAAGTGCTTTTAATAATGTATAACATATGGCAGCTATTCAATTAATGGTTAATAGTCTAACATTTGCTCTTATCAAGGGGCCTGGATCTTGAAGGAGAACTCACTGTTTGATAGCCACTAGGAAAAAGACACAGTTTCTCCCCCTTTCTCAAGTTAGTCTTGTCAACTTCCAGAAGGGTGATATTTCCTGT
This sequence comes from Scalopus aquaticus, assembly GCA_004024925.1. NCBI lineage: Eukaryota > Metazoa > Chordata > Mammalia > Eulipotyphla > Talpidae > Scalopus > Scalopus aquaticus. The sequence continues at coordinate 175,210 of PVIJ01000846.1, forward strand.
GGGTTCCAAGAAACCAGGTTTGTTTCATGAACAGATACCTCCAGGAGGGTCTGACCACTCGCAATGGGTCCCTTTGCTCTTTTTCCCTCTCATCCCTGTGTTGGGAGACGGTCTCTGAAAGGAAGAACCTGACAGAGTAGAGGCCAAATGCAGAGTAACACTGACTGAGCTCCTGGCTAAAAAGGCAAGCAGCAGCTGGGGACCAAAGGATGTGTGTGTAAGTCCAACGAAATATATGCATCAGGGAATAGTTATGTTTTTCTCTGGAATTCAGAAGCCCCTTGGAGAAAATTTCTCTGATTTGATTGCTACCAGAGTCCTATCTTCTTTTTCCATCTAGTTCCTCTGTTTCCTACTTACTTCAACCTTAATATTGTACCCTTTAATCTTGGCTACTAAACTAACCTTTGTGGTTTGGGGTAAGCCATTTAGAATTTCCATCATTTCCCCCTCATCTATAAAATAAGGATAACACGCTGACCTGCCTCAGAGGGATAAGGTGTGAATTAACTCCTGTAATTAGCAGTTTCTGTGCTCTGCAGACACCAAGCAGGATATGAATGCCAACCATTATCATAGTGGCCTGAGTATGCTTGCTTTAAAGCTATACTCTGGAATAACTGCTTGGCAAAGAGCTGACAACTGGAAGTTGCAAACTTTACACAGAAGCAATATTTCCAGTATTTTCCCCAAGCAATCATGAGTAAATTGCTCACTAGGGGTGGAAATGGTTTCCAGCCAGTTCTGCCTCTTCTGATCTGTGCACCCTGCAAAGCTCAGTCAATGCCAGGTAACCGATCCTTCGTAAGTCTGCTGTTGAGTATAGACGAAGAATTCAGAATGGTATAATTTGGACAGTGATGAAATTTCTGTGCACTGGTATGTATTAAAAACAAATAACCTGTGCTTTCTTCAGGGCAAAAGTTATAGAAATAGAATCTATAATTATTAATTATCCAAACAGCGACATCATTTTTAAAAAGGGGGAGAACAGGTCACCCATTAACAATTTGTCCTTGGGTTTTATTTTAGTAACTTTGAAATGTACCCCCTATCACCATAGGAAAAGGGAAGTCAAAATTACGACCTAGAAAGCAATATAAAACACCCGTTAAAAATAATGGGTTTAAAAATTGATTTTCAAAACCTTCAATAGAAGGTTTAGGAAAAAGAATGCTACATACAAATTAAGTGATCCTATTGTGTATTTTGATAAGAGGTCTCTGCTTCTGCTATTGAAAAATCTGACTGCTACCCTATATACAGCACTGTATTAATTTCTATAAAGCTACACTTTTTTGGGTTGCAAGTACTATGATCAAAATTTTAGGTGAGAAAACTGAAGAATGGCCTGCAGAACTATGCTGAGATCCAGAGTCTTTCTGGGAACAAAAGGGAGGCTGCCTTCAGTAGCTAAGGAAGTCACCCACATGGAGTTCATGGGTCAGAGTGTCAAGCCCCGAAGAACTCCTGTGCAAGAGCTACAAATTCCAGTAGCTTGCTGGGAGGTGGAGCTCAGGTTCTGGGCCAGCAGATTTTACCTTTTCTTTAGTTTCCCTTGGGCAAGACGCTAGAAAGACAATGCTGCTTTTAAAAAGTTCTTTAGCACACAGAAGCACACACAAATTAAGGTAATAAGTTTGCTAACCCTTGCATACCCAAAGAGCAGTGGAAGGATTTATTCTCCTCTGTGGCAGTTCCATGTGTTCTTGTTTAGTTTAGCAGGAGATAAAGGAGACATTTTAAAATAGCCTACTTTCTGCTGAAAAATGGTATAGCATGAAGGTAGCTTTTCTGAGGTAAAAGAAACGTTCTGAATTTGGCAAAGCACTGTGATCTCTGCAAAAGTGCTGGCTGGTTTGGGGAATGTATGTATCATCATCATCCAGGAGTGGTAGGAGAAAAATTGTACTTCACTTCAAGGTAACAATGACCTATTTAAGGAAAACAAATCATTTTCAACATTTACTTTTTAGGTGAAAGATGGAGCTTGTGCTTAATTGACCTCTTGGGGTTAAGACAAAATTAGTTTTTGTTAGGCTGCTTTTTACCTATTAGTTCTGACACATACATTTGCACATAGGTTTTAACAGGAGTCAGGCCAGTTTGGGGTAATTGTGAACTTTTCTGGATCATTACTACGCTAGAGCAGAGGTGCATTTCATATTCAATCCATCAGAGATAACCATGGTACATTATCTGATGGATTTATCTTTGCTTATATTGTATGAATATGGAAAGGAATTAAATGTGTGTTTACAGTTTGATAAACATTCAACATAAATTATACATTTTAATTTCATTTATTAGTTAGGGACTATGGAAAGGAGTTTCCTTGCATGCAAACTGCTACTCAGATTGAAGGATTAGCAGTTTCCTGAAAAGGTAGACTAAGTGTAAGAACAAAATTTATTTCTATCTTAACTGAGACACTGCATGGTTTGTATTCTGAGTTTTAGAAAAGCAAAAATACAGAACAGCTTATCATAGTGACTATAGTTTGTATTTTACACTTCCCGGGGATCCAACAATGTCATCAGAAATAAATCTAGTGCTAATAAGCTTCCTGTTATGTGACACCTTCTATGAATGTTGTAGTCACCACACAAATTATCAAGCTCTATTTATGTTAAAAGTACTTAGCCTGATCTTTCAGCATTAGCAAGCCAAGCCATCTCAATGATATTATCTTACCCTATAATGGATGACTCCAAAAATCTCAGAGAGTAATGGTGATAACATGATTCCAGAAAGTTGCCACTCTATATGTAGAAATATATTGGCAATAAAAACCAGTCACTGTGTGCCTTTCCCCTGTAGGGGATCTCTCACTTTTCTTTGATTTTTAAAGGCTTCAGATCAATAACTGGAGTGACATTATTAACAGCTCCCTCAACACCTTGGCCGGCGCTAATATTAAATCCATTACACCTTCTGTTTGACATTTGCAGTACAGCAGAAAGTGCTGTAGATACAGTCACATTGTCTGGGGACTGGGGTTCGATGTGGGGTTAGTAAGATGGCTCCTTTGCCTAACTTATAAATTCAGTTCGTTGATAGGCAACTGGAGCTCCTGTCCAAAAAAAAAAAAAAAAAAAAAAAAGCCAAAAACCAAAAAAACACCAAGGTTTACCCCACATCCCCAAACAATCCTATACTGGATGGTAAGTAATTCACCTATAATAGTACAGGTGTATCTGACATCTGAGCAGTGTTTGAAACAAAATATTCATCTGATTCTCAGATACATTTTTTACATTCATTATTGCCACTCCTAAACATTTGTTCTTCTAATTATATCACTTATTGTGCAAACTGTCTAATGAATTCAGAGGAATTGAGTTCCTGTAGAATCAGGCGCTGATCAGATTTACCGCAGCACAGAAGCATAAGTAGAAAATGCAGATTATTTCCATCCAGGCAAATATTCAACTGCTTCAATTTTGTTTGCCTTTAAAATATTCAGGAAATAGAATAGGTGCAATAGCAAAAATATCATGCTACTGCAATCCACTATCTTAACCCCCCCCCCCAAACAGACTAGAACTGCCTGAAATTTTAGCTAAAACACAATAACCTGTATTTTAGAAAACCAGTGGTTAGCCATGTGGCTGTGGTTATTCTTCCCCTAAAGTACTGTCTCATACATTTTGCTAAATTGTCTAAATCCTGGTGTAGTATTGATTTCTCCCTCTTTGAGCTTGCACCCATTCAATAAGCTGCAAGAACCTCTTGTCTTAGCTGAATTCCCTCCAAAGTAACATACCCAGGTATGTTACTCCTGACAGTGGTCCTACAACTGGGAACAGATTGTTAGCTAGTGGGAAACAAACCACTGGAGAAAGAAAGGAAATTGTATATTAAAGTGAGAAACATGACAGGGAAAGGTATCTGAGGGTGAAGTGAAAAAGCAGGCTGCCAGGAATATGTATGACTTTGCTTTAGTCAAACTCCACTATGTATTATATAAACTGTTTTTCTTTTGGGTATCAGGATGCTGATTAGTCTTTATTTTTTGTTTTCTGTATTCTCAGGATTTTTCACAATGAGCAAGAATTTTATGATTAACAGGATTATGATTATGGTTTAGTAAGAGGGAGAAGGGAGTAAAGCATAATAAGACTACGACCTAACCTAGGAGTACTACTCTTGGCTTTCAAAATATGGAGATTTTAAAGTTGCTCTAGGAGGTGTCTTTAAAGGAGTTGCTTTTCTGTTTTTCAATCATTTAAAAGATGCCGCACTGGAAGCTGTTCAGAGAAGAGGGATAGCAATCATAATCCCAAGTGTGCAGAATCATTGCATAATGAAATGATACAGCAGATCTGCAAAAAGCAAACCACCGAAATGTCATGTTACAGAGGTTTTGGGCTCCCCATCTTGCAGGAACCTGGGAGAGCACGGAGTAATCTCTCTTGCAAAATATTTGGCTCAATCCCTAAATAGGCACTCACAAACTTCCTAACTTTTTAAAGAAGGCTACCCATTTTCCTTATGCCTGCCTTAAGATTTCTCTAAAAGAAACATCATATTTACTAAACTATTAATAAACATGCATACGTACAAGATATTTATTTGGGTTTGCAGTCCAGTCAACGGACTTTTTTTCTCCTCATTATCTTGAGACTAGTTTAAGACAGGACAATCACTGGGCTGGCAATTCAAAGAAATAGAATTCCTATTATGGTGCAGTATCATTGCCTCTTAGGCTGGTTTAGTCACTTATTTCCTTTTATTATAATGCCAAATGTTATTTAGATTTCAGTCATTTAGTAATGCTACAATGAACACATCAGGGCTTCTGAAAATTCCATACCTACCAGTCCCTTCATTTTCATAATAACCCCATACTGATAACCCTTTCCAACCAAATTACACGACTATTTTAAAAAGAATCTGTGTTTTATCAGTTTAAAAGATTATGATGCAATGAACAACAGTCTTCAAAAACGTTCCCTCGTGTTATTAAGAATTAGAAAATCTCGTTAAAATTCTTTCAGCTTTTAAGAAACATAAGCAGCTTTGGGATGTAGTGCCTGACACGAACTTTTAAAGTAATTCCCCCTTGGAGCAATGATCTGCATTAGTGAAGATATTTAGTTATAGGTATCACCCTACATTACTTTTCAGTATTTGAGCAGTTGATCTAATTGCCTTTTTAAGTCAACGATTGAAAAGAACCCACACTACAGACTTTCAAGGCAAAGTCAGTTTATCATTCTTTAATGGTAAGAGAGACACCCTACATCAAGGAAGAGAAACTCTTAGGCTACGGTAGCTAATGAGTCCCAGCTGATAAGGAATGTAGAAAGCAGAGTTTGCCATTTTACTAGCCAGGATGGCTCAGGGAAGTCTGGGGGGCAGGGACAGAAACCCAAGTAAACTTTCAATCACAATGTTAGATGTCAAAGTAACTTAAAGGAGAGAACAGTGGTAACAGTTAAAGGAAATATGTGTCCTTCTAATATGCAAAATTAAAGAATTCTAAGTGAGGACGGAGCTGGAATAGTGTACGGAGACTTGTTTTACATCTACTGGTGCTTCTTATAAGGCATGGAATTCATGGACGTTTTTAGATGAAACCTTAAACCAGCCTGCTTTTGACTCTAGCTTAGGGTATCCTAGCAGAATTGTCTGTGGATATTTTTTCTCTTGATCAATGTATTTTCCAAGTGACAAGTCTTAACATGGGTTTGGGGACACAATCAAGCCCCATAAGCATCAACGGTAGATCTGTCTGCCAGGAGGACCTAATTCAACTAGAGGCGGCATTAACGTGAGTGTGTAGCCTAACCTGAGCAAGGTGACAGTCTCTCTGCTTTGTGCTGTTCAGTACACATGCAGAGGGCTGCACTCAGTTCTCAGAACCAGTTTTAAAAGGTCACCAACCAGCTGAAGCACAGTCAGAGGAGAGTGATGAGGGACTTAGGAACATGCTCTTGGATGAAAGCTGTAGACTCAGGGCTGTTTGATCTGGGAGGATCTGGTGTTCTGACATCCCATACTGGAGTGGTTAGGATGGGGAAGGAGGAGGAAATCTGAGTCGTGGTCCCAGAAGGGACACCCTGGATCAGCGGGGAGAAGGGGCAGCCAAGTAGATTTTGGCTCTGTGTTGGGAACAATTTCCTGTTAGAGCAGCTCCCTGATGGCGTGGGTAGTCCTGTCAATTTGTGAGCTTCCTCTCAGGGTCAGGTTCCAGCAGAAACTGGAAAGTTCGCTGTTGGTTTTGCCATAGAGAGATGGTTGCCCCTAGGTTGGATGACAGGATTGTTGAAGATCCTTCTAAACCTGAGATTCAGAGAAACAAAATCCACTATTTCAAGGACTCAGTTTATGCAAAGTTTCTTGAACACACCAAGCATTTAAGAGCCATGAGTAACCCAGGTTCCCCAGTCCAAGTTCAGAGAGAAAGAAAAGAAAATGATTTTCATGTGCTACTTCTCAAATAGGCCCAGATAGGAACATTCTAATGAGTAAAAAGAAGTTGCAATTATCTCACTGACATATCTATTCAGTAAAGCCAGTGAGCTATGGTATAAGAATATATGACTTCTGCCCTGAACAAAATTATTTTCATTTTTAAGTGGCAAGGAGTAGTCTTAAATACTCTCTTTTCTCATGCATGGGGCTCACCAGTGCTACAGAATAATGCCCTGTAAGCTACAGTTAAGTGAAATCAAGAAACATGGATTGGTTCCAGATGGAGTTAAAATACTTTCAAGAGAGGCAAATTCTTTTTTTCTTCTGTGTGGGCAAACACACTGTGATTACTTCTAAGCTGGCCAAAGTAAAGCATTTTCTTGGAAGGATGCAGAGTTATGTTAATATTAATCTTAAAATAGATTAATATTATCCATTTTCCTTTCTAGAGAATGCTTTTGTCTTGCAAATCTGTTTTAAAACAACACATCAAGTAAAGTACAAGCATCTTTAAAGAGCGCAAAAATAATTTCCCAAGTAAGCAAATAAAACTTTGCACTTCAAATCAGCCCTTGATTCATTAAAAATCTTAAACTTCTCATGAGAAAAATTAACATTTAAACCACTACTGCTTGGCCAAGCACTCCACCACACAAGAATATGAAATATCTCCTCTAAAAAAGTACAAAAAGGACAAAACCACAAATGTGGAACTTCAATTAATTTAAAGCCCCAATCAGCAAAGAATAAATCCTTCGCAGATCTAATTACCAGCGCTCTCGGAAGACCTAGGCCGACCAGCCAATCTTCCCCGTGTTTGAACAGCTTGATGAACTAGGGGACTGATGGATATCAAGTCATTTTGTTTAATTTATAAATGGATTTTCCCCTAATACTTAAATTATCATCAGTACAACACAATGAAAATGGGAACATTCTGAATGCAAAGTCTATAAGAGTCCTGGAAGGAATCCCAATGAGGAATGTCACCTCTGTTCATTCCTCTATACAATTGATCTAATTAAATACTGTGGGTGGAAAGGCAGTTTAAAATGTAGCCATTTCTGTTTTCTTTTTGGCCTTAATTTATCTGTTCACATCTTTCAAGTACCTTCTGATGCTTAAAAAAAAAAAAAAAGAAAGAAACCAAGAGTTCTGCAAGTCCCTAATAATTTTAATTCTCCACAAGCTAATATTCAAAAAGTCTCTGCTATAGATTTTGCTGGATAATAAATAAATGCATTATAGTTAGCCATGGTACAAAAGGAAGAGTGCTTTCTAAATCTCAACCTTTTCCCTCCAGTGATTTCAAAGAGAAACTAAAGGAACTATACCTTCTATACGTATTGTTCCACTGAAATTAGATCTCTGGATTATACCTATTGAATGTTCCCTTATTTTCAGATCTCTACCTTATTTAATTACTGTATGGGACTGAAAGCTGCATGGAATTGTTAAATACCATTAGACCCATTTATAGTCTCTTCACACTTGCACGCGATCTTTTGGCAAAGGTCCTGCCCGCCAACCCACATGTTGGGGCTGCAATTCCCACCTGGCTCAGGGGTCTCGGATTGGGAGGAGGAAGATGCTGAGCTGGCTCCATCCTCAGCGCTGCCCTGTGAGAGGAGACCCCGCCCAGGCGGGAGCTTCATGCCCAGCTGCTCTGCCATCTCCACGTGGTCCCCAGGGTGGACATAATCAAAGACACTGCTGCCTGTCAGCTCCACCTAGAGGGAGAAGAGAAAGGGTCAGAGAGAAAGGTGTCAGGGGCTTTTCCATTTTCAAGTTTAACACCACCGTGGTGTAGATTCTGAGCAGAAAAGGAAACAGACACCAGCCCCAGAAACGGTCTGCTTCTGACTCATCATTCCCAAGTGCTTAAGGCTTTTTGAAGTTGCTTTTTTTTCCACATGCATTTATCTAGCAATTGTTTAGCCCAGTTTATTCCTCATACACTGTTGTCTGCATAAAGCCAAAAATTTCGTGAGATGTGGTGTGTGTGCCTCATGTTCAGCTGTTTTATCCTCACCTCATCAAATACTTGCACGTTTGGTGTCAACTGGATGACTGAATTCTATAGTTTTCTTACCGAGAAGTATGGGTTCTGTATAGAAACAGCAGAAATAGGGGAGGAGTATTCTCTTTAATACACAGATTTCCAAGATGTGTATTTCTACTTATCAGCCTATTTCTATGTAAATTTAAATGGAAGAAGTGCTGCTTACAAAAAGATGCAAAGGTGTAATATTTCCATTAAATATTACTCATTAGCTCTGTAATCATGGTGAATTTTCCATACAAAAGAGGTCAGTTGGGGTCTGAAGCAGCCTTTTTTTTTTTTTTTTTCCTGCTGGTATCAGCTTGTTTTACCTTCAGTCTAATAAAATACAAATCTCCTTTAGGGCTTTTAAAAATGTCTTATTTTGTATACTCTTTGCATTAGGCTGACTCTAAAGGTAAAGAATGGAGATCAAGTTGCAGAACAGGGTCAGCCTGAACTGCAGGCAGTGCTTATTTCAATGCCATCTGACATGGGCGTGTCAGGGTCATGTGCCATGTGAGGGGGCAGAAGGTGGTAAGTGCTGACCTTGCCTCTTCTGATGCTGTAATTCTCCCTTCCAAGAAGAGCAATAATGCTCCTTAAAAAATGGAACAGTTAGGTTATAGGCATTATGATAGGGAGGGATGGGTCAGTGACAGAACAAGAAAAAGCTGTTTCCCACATTAGTAATGGGTTTCCCCGTTATCTGGAATTGAAGGTCTTAGTCAGACCATGAAACTGTCAGAAATGCAGATTGTCACAAGTTTCTTGATCAGTTTTTACCTAGGGCCCCTTCCTACTTCATTTCCCTTTCCAGTGTATTTTGCAGTCTTTAAATTCTACCCAAGTGCTGGCGCTCTTTTGCCTGCCAAGAAGGAAGGCTGGCAGTGGGCAAACTGTCATCGAGAGCATAATACCCAGAGCAATTATTATCCCCAGAACTCCAAGTCCTGGTAAAATGATCACATCTACTCCCAGACACCACTTGATTAAAATTTTAACAGGATACATCTTCAACATCTCTCAATTAACAGAGGTATAGGCAGAAAAACGGGAGGCTAAATTCAGTTTGGTTAATAGCTATTCCTGAAAAAGGCTTGCATAACTTTTACCGAAAATGAGGTACTTTCTCTTTGCTATTAAATTACCCTCTCCTACTGTATTACCTGACTACTGACTATATCATTTTACAATAACTATTTCCACCATTTGATATTGTTACAGAGCGTAAATCAGGATTCATAAGTGATCAGTTCCTACCCTCTGGGAGGGAGGGATTACATGGAAATAATCCCTTTAATGTGCGCCTTGCCTCTAAGCATTTCACACAGCAATAAATGGGTAAACTGACTTTGAGCAATTAAGAAATTAAATGAAACTAATAAAATGTGTGTTTTAATATTTCTTAATGGTTATTTTGTTTGGGGATTAGTGAGCAGGCACTCTCATTTCGCATGGAGTCCAATTGCAGCACTTTAGTAAGTCTGTCACTCTTCTCAAACTCTGTGTCTTTTAATACCGGAATGTGCCTTTTGGCACAGACCACAGATTGTGATAAGATGACAACATTGGTGGGAGATAGAATAGATTGTTTAGGGGTGCTGGTTACTGAATATTCATGTGAGCCAGTCTTACGGCAAAGAGGAATAAACCACTATCTTCACAGCTTGATCTGCTTGGATCCCCAGCACTTCCTTTCCATTAAATAGTATCCAGAGCCTAGCACACCAGAGCAAGAGTGAGTCTCATTCTAGCACTGTGAGGACTTCCTCCTGCAGCGACCTGAGGAGCCCTCCCACCAAGAAACCCCAAAGGCTAACGCTGCATGGGGAGGCTGACCCTGAGAGTGTGACCCTAAGTGCTCTTCATGTGTGCACTGGCGTCGGGACCACACTGTGCAGGGGAAAGCGCAGACTCCTTGCAACTGTCACCTGCTTCAGTGAGATCAAAATATTTTCCTCCTCTGCCATGTGACCTTGGGCATTCATTCAGCCTCTCCGTGTGTCAATTTTCTATTCTGAAAGTGACTGTAGGACTCTGGGCGATATCACTGTCACATTGTGTTCCACGTGGGTGGCACGTCCTTGACTGCCACTCCCTGGGAATGGTGCCAGACAGTGACCTGGGATGAGAGTGAGACTTACTTTCTTTACTGTCCAATTTTGAAACTAGTGAAACCACGAAGGGGAAATAACTAAGCGAGCTAGCACTACCAGATGCTGTTGTGGTCTCTCCTTTCTGGTGGATAAGACATACTGGCACGTATACGCATAGGTAACGGGGTGAGGAGTTTTTAGGGTTTGTGTGGTCACTCTGGGCATCAGTTTAGTCAGCAGGAGTGATGTATGCTTTGTGCTCAACCAACAATAACAATAGCAGCATCCACGCACACTATGGCAGGTACTTTCTGTAGAGCCATCCTCATATAATCTTCAACTGGTGTGATTATCCCCACTTCGGGTTCCCAATAGAAGCAGAATACTAGAAAAGGCCAATGGCAGAGGTAGAATTCAGGTCAAAGCCTGCTTGATTCAACCTATCACTTAGTATGCTTGCAGTTAGAAACGCTGAGCAGGAAACTGAGCTCAGCCATCCTTGAAGCTTCCCTTTCATTTGAGAGAAAACAATGAAAACCATGGAGGGAGGAGGCTGAGGGCAGGCAGCCTTGCAAGCCCCCTGGGCTAAGTATGCTTTGCCACTGGACTCTGGCTAAAAGAAGGAGCTAGAGCCAGTGTACTAAACTGAAATGGATATGGGGTAGACAAAAGTTTGCTACGAACCTTGAGTCATTATCATCTTATCTTCCATTGATCTATTACTTTCAACATTTCTTATACCTCTCTGGAGATAGAAGATTTTCAAGCTAGAAGAGATGTTAATAATACCCCTATTTAATAGGCGAAAACTTTATGGTTCTGAGAAGATAAAATGCTTGTTCAAGTTTACCAAGCTCCTTAGTGGTAGAAGCAAGGCTGTACAGCCCAATTGGGTACTTTTCAGCTTGCCAATTTTCTAACTACTCTTTAATCTAATTTTTTTCTCTTAAGAATACTGAGAAGGTAGGCCAGGCTAGAACTCACCTGTCACTATTCTGTGCCTCCAAATAGACTGTAGAAACTAAGAAGGTTTTTTGTTTTTTTTTTTAACTTGGTGAACAGACATTATTTCATCTGAACTTGAAGTAGAAAAAATAGAGCTCCAGTTCAGTATTACTATAGTTAAATAGGTACACCCTGAACTCCTAGTTATCTACAACTCTTCCAAAGAACTCTTCCAAAACTTTTGATCACTGAGAAGCTGGACTAGTATCTTGCACATAGTGTTGTGTGTTTGTGATAATGCAAATGTTTCTTGAATTAGTAAGACTGTTTAGGCCTGAGAAAAAATGGCTTTACCCTTACTTTATTAGGATAAGATTGTTTTTTAAAAATATTATTTATATTATTATTATTATTAGCACATCATTTACTCTATAAAATGAGTTATGATATAGCTTCACATTATATTCATTTCCAAAATGTATCTGTCATCTTATTGAGAGCTGTGCTGCCTTCTACAGGCCCCAACTGAGTTTACCTGAGGAGAGAGGACTATATAAAGCTGGGAAAGAACAGATTTTTAAGGAACTCTTTAAAATAATAGCGGCATTTTCCCCCATAACTGTTTCATCACCTAGTCAATGGCAGGACTGTATTTAGTTGCTTAGTTTCCAATTTTCATGTCCGTATGTCCTCATTATCTGAATTTTCACATAGTTAAAAAAATTATTTTTAGCGAAAGTTCTACTTCTTGAAAACTTGAGAGGATGAAGAAATTTCATGTATATTGATTATTGGTCACGTATCCAAGCATTAATTATGATGTACATAGTGGAAAGGTAGTTTTTCCCTTTCTGATAATGTTTTCTTCTGATTAGTACGAACTCCATTATGTGAGAACAACTTCACTTTATAGTAAATTCAGTCACTTTATATAATGGTTAAAAAAAAAAAAACCCAAACCACGAAAAACCAGCTATGTTTTGCTCATTAAACTGAAGAACCAGACTCAGGGGACACTGCATTGTCAGCCAGCATCGAAGGAGACAGTCAGCCTGGCTCTTGCAGCCTTGTTCACTTGGTCAACTTCACTTCTGAGAAATTCCTGTCACATTGCTTAGTATATTAGAAAAGGCATTTTGTTCCAACTCCTTTCTCTCTGCCTTTTTCTACCCAATGCTACCATTGATAACTCCACCACAAACGAAAGCCCGCAGTGCTATCCCACATGGTGAAAACCTCACAGCCTTCCTGCCTCAACTTTATTTCACCTTCTGTTAGCTAGCATGTAATTTGCACACTAGACACAGTTGATTTGGTAACTCTGAAATTTACTGGAAAAAATGTAAATATATTATACAGTGGTTTGAGTTGACTTTTCCATGTCAGGTCATTGTACCCTGCTGGCAGATAGGATGGGGGACTAATTTGTCTTTTCATACATCAGGCAAGCATGTCAATAGCCTCTGCTTGGCCCCCTGCGGTGAGCAAATACTTTTTAACTCCAGCAATGTACTAACAGTGCAACTCATTGAATTCTGTGCTCCTTTGATTGAAAGGGTTTGGTACAAATGAGGAACAGGCAGTAATGTTGTCCGTCATGTCCACATTGAAACAATTTAAGAGGATATGTTTTTTAAAGAAAGACTGTAAAGCCTATTTGTTTCTTTCAGAAATATTTCCATTTTAGCAATAATATAAGGTTCATTTTTATCACATCAAAAAGGTCATTGGAAACCTGCCACTTCAAGAAGAATTTTCTAAACCTTTTGGAAGATTTTTTTTTTTTAAGATTTCTTGATATTGCGATTACTGAGAACAGAAGAATGCTACCAGCTAATCCCATTTCCACTAGTCCTTTTGCAACCAAGCCCTACCCCCACAGGGGATGCCAGCAGTCTCAGGAGAGAAGGTTGTAAGTCTGAGACACTGTCAGTGGCAAGTGCCTCGGAAACCTAAGTCCTAGGTTAGGCTTTCAGATCTACCAAGAGACCCTGACATTCCAGTTAGAAAATCCTGACCCAGGATAAGATGGAAATTCTTTCTCACCATAGCAGGTTAGGATTTGTAGTTTTGGTGGGGGGGGGTCACATGTATGTTATTGAAGGATAATAAAGTGATAAAAGAATAAAATATAATAAGATGTGATAGATTGATTAGCATAGGTTTTCTTTGGATTTACTGGTATCTTAATGCCATCTTCATAACTTCCTACGTATTGTAGAGCTCTACTGAATATTTATGAACTGTTTTGACAGAAACTTGATGTTCTTTACTGCTCTGTCTCATTCTATGTATTTGCTGACTTATCTGAAGAAAAACGCATAAAAGCATTGGGTCTTTTATAGAACTATGTGTATAAATTAGTAGAACAAGAAGAAAGGTTTTATATCAGAACGATGAGGCAGAATGAAAAATCCTTCCAATGTCATCAAATAAGAAAATGAATCCACTCTCTTCTTAAAGCTATGTTAACAGAGCTTTCCCTTAGAAGAATCTGAGCTTAAAAGATATCGTATCATGTGTTTATTTTACCTTCAGAAATAAACATTTCCACTCCCCTGGGAATCAGTAAGGTACTTTTTTGTTTCCTTAAAAAAAATACACACACACACACACACACACACGCACACTTTTCTGGAGTGCCTGAGGTGAGAATTTGCAGCCACTGTAACCAAAGACAAACACCAGAAAACCAGTTCTGAACTTTGACTAAGAAGTGCTAGAAGATAATTCTAGTCAATCTCCTACCTCTCAGAGAGGTAACAGAAAAAGGCAGGCTCATGGAGAAAGGGAGCAAAAGAGGAAATGAAGAACAAATTATAGATACCGATTCAAGCGTAGGCACAGTTATTTGGAATAGTTGTCTGCCTTTATGACTATCATTCCCAATTGCTGAATTGATCAAACAATAATCAGCACTGCTTGCTAAACACTCAAAAGTGTTAGATGGGTCATTACCTAGACTCAGATTCCAATTGGGCATATTTAAATACTTCTGTAAATAGTCTCTGTATAAAACAGACAAGCTTTGAAGTCTCACCCCTCCCTTTTTTTTTTCTGCTTAAGAAATTAAATGCTGTATTTCATTTTTTTAAATTGTAATTATGGTTCAGGTATTTCTCCATCACCACACATTATGGAAGCAGTAGTCTTAGGATAATTTTGATATTTCGATATCCTTTTCTCTTCATTAAGGGATGCCAGTTAAAAGAAGAGCCTAGTGCCTTAGTACTGAGGGGACATTACATGACAGGAATGAGCCCAGGGATTTGTGAAAGTGACTAAATCAAGAAATATTAAAACCTTGCTTTACAAGGTCACTGTAGTTTTGAAGTTTTAAAATACCTGTAGGACAAGAAAGTCCAACTTTTTAGTATTTATCACAGTGCCAGGAAGGAAAAAAGGATGCAACTGGAGGTTACATTACTGTTAAAAAGTGAAATGATGCCAAGAAAGCAGCAGTAACGATCTTAAAAGTAAGTGAAGTCAATCTCCCTTCTCTGAAGATCAAACGAATAGTAAGATGTCACTTTCAAAGCTTCTTCATTACCTTGGTAGTAAGGAGACCAATCAACATAAAATATTTGATAGTGGCATAGTTAATCCATTATCCTCAAATTTACATGGTTCAATATTTGTCATTTAAATCTGGATGCACACTGAGATGCATGTTAAGCATAACCAGACTTCAATATCAACATATCTCAATTTGGCTTAATTATTTTTGTTCTCACAGTAAGTTTTGTCTTCCTCTTCCCTGTGGTCATGAGAACCGAAAAAAAAAAAAAAGGGGGAAAATACTTGTAAGTTAGGGTTGAAATTTAAATCTTGTCTTGATGGTGAATATCCATTTTATTTCAAGGAATGGTAACTGAATAAGGAGATCAATAATAATTATAGGGCTAATCTTTCCAGTTTTTGAAAGTTACACAGGGTATTTTATTCTAGTCACACTAAGCCAATATGGTTTATATGACTGAATTTTGGGGGTATGTTTAATACAAACATATAGCCATGCACACAAATAATATAATCAATCATTCCTGATTGTTCTTAAAGGGGCTGCTCTATGATGGAAGATTAGCAACATCAGCCCTCAACAGGAGCTAAGTCAAATACTTAAGAGATACTTAAGAGAAAAACAAAACAAAAAAACAGTATTAAACCCAAGGGTAATTTGGCTGTACACCTTGAGTTCTTTAGGTTTACGAAAAAGCGAGACTAAGGTGGGGACCTTGTTCAACGGATGTCTTGGTGTCTCAAATTGGAGCATTCAGTGCCATAGCTGTTGTATTTGAAACTGGCTTTCTTCCCCATGTCATGTGAGGGACCTCGACAAAATCTTACCCAAGTGAACCACAAGGGGTGAGAAAATATTTTAGTAGAAGTGGATGGTAAGCCCATGTCAAGAAATTAGTTTGGGAGTTAATGACCCAATGCTGTGATGAATTACTGGCCCTCTAGAACTTCACCTGTTTATATGTTTTAGCATGTCTTGGGAACTTCCTGAAAGCCATGTGGGCACCATGAATCTAGTGTATAATTTATTCCCAGTGAATTACCTTCAGAAAAAGGCCTAATGCAGTTCTATTTTATTTTTGCTGTTGTAACTACCAACTGCAGTAGTGTTTGAGGTTATTTTCTATGAAGCAAGTCAATACTCTGAGCACTCTCTAGGTGCTATTTTAAAGGAATAAGTTAAATTCACAACTGCTTAATAACAGACTGTGAGTTAGTCTTGTTAGAATAGGGAATGTAAATAGAACTGGCAAGGAGAGAAAATGAGTCAAAAGAAATGACTCATTTCAGAGGGTAAAAGCGGCACTGTGTTTCTGAAGCTATTTAGGGGCTGGGGGAAGAGCAAATCCTTTGGGAATCTGGTACATTCTATGTTCTGTCTCAATAGAAAAAATGCTCTGATAATACACATATAATTTGGCTTTTTACTTTAGACATCCCTGCAGTTTATCCATGAAAATTCTCTAGAGCTATACTGTTCAATATGGCAGCCATGTGGGGCTATTGAGCATTTGAGCATTTTATATTGTAAAATGTAAAGTAATATATTTCCAGCACAAAAGTTAAAAGAAAGAAAAATCTTATATTTTAGATTGATTACATATTAAAATTAGCCTCATTTGTTTTCCATTTTCTAAAATGTGGCTGCTAGAAAAGTTAAACTTACACATGTAGTTTCTAATACATTTCTATTGGACAGGGCTGCTTTAGAACCATAGAATCCCTGTAGAAGGATGTGAAGCATTTGAATACCACAATGTCATAAGATGACATTAAAAGGAAGAGGTGCAAGAGAATAAAACAAGCAAACAAAAATAGGTGGAGGATGTCTTTCGAATAGAAGGACTGGGTTCTTAGATTTAATCGATAATTCAATGAAAAGACTTTAGCCGGATATTTACCAATAATTTGTTCTCTGTCAGACACTGAATTGGGATTGTCGGGCTAGAAAGAAACATTAAAGCTCAGCAATTGTCCCCAAGTAGGCTTTAGCCCTCTTTGGAGAAATGTGATAAACACAAAGCTAAATATATGAGAGTGTAATGTAAAGAATGATTAATTCAGGATATGAATGTTCTAGTGTACTCCCTCTCAAACTTCTCAAGATCTCTTGGGGATTTTCCTAAATGGTAGACTCATGGGTTACCAGAGATGCTTGCTCCATAGATGTGGTGTAGAGGCCAAGATTCTGAGTTTTTAAGAAGGGTTTAGATGATCCTATAATTTCTAGGCAATGGACTATACTGAGTAGCTGATGTGGATGAATCTAGAAGTGTCTGAGAGGTCAGCTCCCATGCTGGTTTCATAGGGAGAAGAGCATGAGAAAGAACAGGTGGCTTTGATGAAAATATGGGAGTGATGGAAGGCACAGAGCATTCTAACTATGCTGGAAATAATAGGGCAGGTATGGTGGACTCCATTACTTTCTGGTTAAGCTAGGACTTTGGGAAAGTATTAGGTAATGACTCAATAAACACTTCTTCATGTAAGAGTGTAGTATGATTGATTTTGATTCTAGGGAGATGGATCTATGTTAGTTTTCATTAAAACCGTCCCCACCACCCCTTAATATATGGACAGGCAGCTTCAATAAATCACTTATAAGAAATCTCATATCTTGTTTCTCTTCTCAAGTCTGTATCTCAAAGACAATGATCTCCCATAGACCTAGGCTGAAATAATTGCCACACTTGGAATTAACTTCTTATACCACATATTGAAGCCGTGGCTCAAGGATTCTCATCTCATTTGTGCCCAAATCTGGCACACTCAAATCATGGAGTAGCACAAAACCTCTTGTGCATGGTACAATTTTGAATCAGGTTCCTTCTCCATTTTACTTAACCATGAACCCAGCAGCAGAGATGTTACCCAACTTCTAGGATAAGCAGAAAAACCTCGAGATGAGGAGCAGCTACTTACTGTTAGACAACCTAAAAACCTTAAGGTGTGTGATCTATTATCCTAACACCAAATACTTCGGTTACTTACGCATTTCCATGTCAACTAGAGATGATGGCATGGCTTAGCAACCGGAAGACTTTTTCAAAGTATTGCTCTAGGTTGTGAACCAACAAGCACTGATAATAAACACTACTGCCATAAGAGAAGCTTTGGTATGTTAGAAATTGGTGAGACAAATACCCTGCAGCGTGGTACTTTACTGATTTTAACTAAATTTACCAATTAATTTGATAAGCTTTCCATACAGTTATCAAAATCTTTCAGTTTTACCATACCTCATCAGTTTTGCTTTAAAAATCAATAGGAAGACAAATACTATATTGGTTAAGAAAGGTTGGGGGGTGGGTGGGAAGAGAGTGGTGAAAACTTATCAAAAGTAAAATTGGATTAAGAGTCAATCAAAATCCAACTGTGAATTTATCATTTCAATGAATTTCAATGAATGGTTTAAAATCTGTTTGAAATCTATTTGAAAATGAATATGTAATAATATAGACATATCTCCTTTTCAAAGCCAGTATTGTCAGATGTATTCTGAGCATTATAATTCATGAACAGAGTAGATGACTATTTGAAAAGTATTAAAATGAGCTGACTTTTCAATACAAGTGTCTTCACAATAAGTTTTTCTATTCTGGGCAATTCAGAAATGTAGACAATTGTGCTAGAAAAATAATATGTATTGTAATATTCATTGTACAGTAGTAGTGTAGTAAGTGGCAATTCTGGACATTACAAGAGACACAAGGATTATTTTCTGTGATTGCACAGAGAATACTTGGATTTCTTGTGAAGGTTTTGCATTGGAAATGAGATTCATCAGTCTGAACGGGGCAGGGTTAGAGCCCTTAGCAACATGCTTATTTTGTAGAAGGTCACTCAATAATAACTTCCTCTGCCCTCCAAGCTTATTAAGACTGACTGGCATATATTAATGAAAACACCTGATTCTCCAACCATAAAACCCAGACAAAGACTTTATTTTAATATTAAGGAAGGAACCCTTAATTAGCAGGGTTTCAAAAATGTCAGCTTCCTCTATTAGCTGTTCTGGTCCATCAAAGCCATAATCCCTACTGTCAAATTTCATCACATGATAGACAGTTTGCTGGCTGTTTTTTTTTTTTCTTTAACTGATCATACTGACTGAAGCTTTTTAAAAATTTTTTTATTTTGCTATCACATTTAACAACTCATTGTGCATTTGCCTGTTACACTCTTGATTTCACCGCTTTCAAAGAGTCTTAGCACATGTCAACTGAAAAGGGGGGGGGAGGACATTGCAGAAACACAAGCATTACGTGTGAATACATATGCATTCCTAGGCATATGATTAAGGATTCTTGGAAGACATGGGCTTGCTTATATTGATTGCCTTCATGAGTTTTCTGTGTTCTGAAAACACAGACAAATAAAAACACTCTCATAGATGATATCCCATTTTTTGATGTGTCAAGGAAAAGGGAGAAATATCTGAAGAGGAACCCAGGATTTTTAAGATAAACAGATGTCACCATTAACCATTAACATACCTGCCTGTTGCAAGGAATTCATTAAACATCTATGGCTTTGCATTGCTGGTCAGGAGAGAGAAAATGACTTACTGAGCAGGACAATAAATTCATAGCTCATAGTATTTGTGGTTAAATCTGATCTGAAATGTTTACTGCTGATTAAATCCTTTTGCAAATTGAAAATTTCAGGCTGTCTATACCAAAAGAAGTACAAAACACACACATAAAAATCAAAATAAGAATGACTCAAGGATTTCATGGGTAACTTTTGTGAAGTCTCAACTGCAGCTCTTTCTTTATCCATAAAAGAACACAAAAGCCTCAAGGGCAACAGTTTCAGTGGTTAGGAATGAGTATCACAAAACCTGGAGAATGAACTCATGGAGATGGCTTGGACTTGGCAGACTTAACTGCCAGAGGCTGGTGAGCTGATATCCCTTCTCTTTAATGAGGATCAGGGACTTATCAGAGAACACGGTTTTCTTAGTTTACCCATTGGGTATCACTGAAGCAATGGCCAAACTACGTCCATTTTTCTTAGCAACCAGGTATTTATTTCCCCCTTTGTACTTGAACATTTTTCCTCCTAGACTCCTGGCCAGAAAAGGCTATCCCTCTTGAAATATTACACATTTTTTACTTATTCCATCCATTTCTTCCATGTGAAACAACCCAACTCTTCTCTAGGCTTCAAGAAAACTGCCTGGGAGGAACTGGGATGATCTCAAATCCCCAAACAAAACATTCAGGGGTTTTTATTTTTAGTGACGTTCACTTGTTCTTTTATGCCTGAGAAGACTTTATTTCTCCCATTGACTGTTGAAATTCTTTGATTTTCTCAACATCTATTCTCTTGTCTTAACAATTCTACATAACCACAGACAAAAAACAAAGGCAGATCATCTCAATTTCAAGTCACTAATGAGTCATTATGGCTCTAATGCTTTTCTCCCCCTTTTCAGATGAAACAGAAATTGTTGAAGGTGAGTTTTCTGGTAACCTATCAGTTGAATTTATAGCCAGCCTATTCCATACTATCTAATGGCTATGGGTGACTGTCCACAATTACTATTAAGTCTCTTGTTCTAATTTTAACTGCATCATTTAGAAATGAAGTCCTATATTTGAGTCTGATGAGTTCCTGCCTTTTCTGCTGAATATTTAAAAGGGCACCTCACAGGATAGCTACATAAGGTGGTATATTACTGGGACTAGAAACATTTGGCTAGGTATTTGGGATTATCATATCCAGTTTTATTTATAGTTAATGGTATATGCAAAGCAGACTATGTTTAGGGAGGTTTTCTACAGTTTACTTTTGCATGTAAACTGTAATGGAAACTCTAATGGAAAATATTGGTTATAATCCAGATTCTAGTGGTGACCTGGGATTGAAACCACTACCTGTGCTGGGCAAATCACCCTTAACTATGAAGTACAGATAAAACTGGTTTCCTACTTTACCCTTGTCAAAATTAATGTATGCAATGTGCCAAGCAAAGCATAAGGCATATAACAAGTGATCTCTGAGTGTTAACTATTTACTGTAAACTTCCCAAGGGCAGAAGTCATATCTGTCTAATTCACTGTTACAATCCCTGGTACCTTGTAGGTGTTCCATATATATTAATCAAATGAATGAATCTAACAAGTGAATAACAAATGACATTATAATCTGTTGAGAAATGAGATGATTCAGAAGGGTTTGGTTAAGTGTTTGAGGTCCCAGAGTTATATGGTGGCTTATTGATTATGCTCACCCATTCATCTAATAGAAACCCCATTTTTGGGCTCGCAGATCTGATCTCCTGGGACTGAACAGCCAAAAGTGTGCCATAACCATCAGGAACTCAACAAAGCCAGTGGGCTTGAGTCAGAAGCATATTAATAAACTATAGTAAGTGGGGACGATCATGAGATTCATGTTGAATTGAAAGATAGCTATCCTAGATCAGTTCTGGGATCACAGGTCCTTTGAAACTCTGAAGAAAAGTTAGTCTCCCTCCCCAATTTCTCCCTAACTTTGCAGAGAACTTGGGGGAAGGGGTGTCTGTCACAGATTCTGAGCCCATTTGTGGGATCCAATTGAGGAGACCCTGGGATAATTCTGAGGTATTTTACTACCAGTTTCACTGGTCTTTCAGAAAGGTTTAGCTTGAAAATAGCATTTTGTTGTTAAAAATAGCATGAGAACTATAGTCCTAGACTTCTTGCACTATAGTACCTCACGGTAATACTGAATCAAAGTTTTTGAAATAGAAGATTCAGAAATAGAAAGACCAAATAAGGTGATACTATCAATGTAAAAAAGACATACTGTGAACTGCTGATTTAAGCATTAGCTTGAAAAACAGAAATCTCTTTATCTGACCCCTCCCTCATCACCACTAATTTTGGAATGAGGGTGAACAAGTCACTGTACATTTTTGGTCTCTCCATTTACCTTGACAAGACAATCTCTGCTTCTTATGATAGTGCTGGAAAGTAAGTTAGAAAACACCCATAACGTGTTCTTAAGTCCATTAAAATGTCCCCATTTGAAAAATGTCTATATAAGGGCCTCCCCGGTGGCACAGCGGTTGGGCGCTGCGCTGTGGCGCTGTCGGTCGCGAGCGATGCCGGTTCGACGCCCGGCCGGGGAGAATCCCACATGGTGCGGCAGACCTCTCCTGCCTCGCCCGCTGCTCCCCTCAGCAGTGTACTTCTGATCAGCCTGTTCTGTTCCCCACTCTGTCTCTGGTGAACCCTCTCGCCGCCCCACGCCTCTGGCCTTTACCCCAGCTTGTATACATAAATAAATAAAATTCTTAAAAAAAAAAAAAACCTTTAAAAAAAAAAAGAAAAATGTCTATATAAGAGTGGAAATGCCAAAGGTGAAAGAAAGTGACAGGGAAAACTCACATGAGACTTGATGACTTTTCAAGTTGAGGAACAAGAAAGTAGTGGGGTTGGTATCCCAGAAAATCAATACCTAAGGTTTGTAGGAGCTTTGTGTAAGATCCAATGGTTAGAAAAGTCAGCATCTCTGTCATCTCCTGCAGTCAATTTGCCATTCCCATCTGGAAGGGAATTGAGATGCACCCCTGGGCTGCCCGCCTCTCCCCCCCGCAAAGGTAACACTATTATCTTTTTACATAATGCGCAATAATGGACATAACTAATGCTCTAAGATCTGGATAATTTTATGTAAAAATATATATTTGTGGGGACTATTCCTGTGATTAGTAACTCAAAGAGTGCTGAGTCACCAGGAACAGGGCCCTGGAAAGGATTAATGTAGAGACCAGACCGCTGACACAGGTGCTGACTCCTTTGTTCTCTCCTCCCCTTTCATAAAGCATTTAAAATTGACTCTCACCAGCTTTCATTCCCTTTTTCTCTCCATTCTGCAAATGACTTGTTCCCGGAACTGAATACTCTTCTACTTAGTGTACTTCTACGGAACCCTTTTCTAGGACACGAGCTTGCTATCTGGGATGGTATCTTATCTTCAGTTTCCAAGACACCTAGCACTGTGCTCAGTGAATATTTGTTGATTTGACTCAACTGATGCGTTCAGAGTACTTTCTTGTTGCATCTCTGGAATCCTGGGGGGTTATTGATAGACTGAAGAACTGAGATCCTGAATGTGGGGGACCTGCCACAGTTTCACAGCTGCATCAGTAGCAGAACCAGGCTAAGAAATCAATCAGTTCTGCCTCACTTTCCAGTGTTTTTCTGAGATATTGCTTTGAAAAGAGGCAGGGCTACATGTTGACTTGAAGGCCCAAGTTTGAATCCAGGTATGTCAATATCTATGTGTCCCTGAAGAGATGATCTAACTTTTTCAAGTCTCCATTTTCTCAACTATGAAATGGAGATTTTGCTACTTATTCAGGGTTGTTGAGAGAATGAAATCAGATCAGTAATATGCTTAGTCTATAGCAAATGGTTAGTAAACAGCAGCTGTAACAACCACTATGACTACCTGTGTGTGCTCATTTGCTCCAAATCAGACTTGATAAGAGAAACTAAAACAAGTTACATGGCACAGTACTTGGTTTTTCCAGTTATTTAGAAAATCCCCAAACTGCTAACCTTATGTTTTCAATGTATCTTAACTACAATCCTCTTCAAGTGTATCTACTTGTGAAAACAGTCTGATTTGAGAATCTGACACTATGCTTACTTTTCACCTCATTAGTACATCAGTATGAACAGGGACCAGGAGGCAGCAAGCTGAGAAATGTAGTTGGGCCAGTACCACCAAGTGAGAAAACCAGGGGCACTGGATTATAGACTACAATTTTTGGAACTGTTGCCATTATTCACTTCTACTTCGAGTGACGGAAAATAGGATGCAATACTTAGGAAACTGCATGACTTTAACTCAACTTTGTGGTCTTTTAAACCACAAGATTAAATGCCGAGACTTACTACATTGGAGATACACGAGGAGGGTTAGCTAGGGACTCCTTGCAACCTAGTGCTCTTCTAAAAAGATGACTGCTGTAAAAAGCAAACAAGAACAAAGCAAAAACTAAACAGAAAAGGACTCTTCTGGTTTTTTCAGTCCCCTGCATCCTTTTGCATGGCTGACTTAATGTCCCTAGTTCTACTAGTATTTGTAAATTTCTAGTAACACGCACACAGCTCTTTTCTCACTTTGTCACATATTTTGGTTTCACATATTCAGACAAGGATATTGTAAATGTGCTGTCAAGTGTTTGAGTTTTCTTCTACTAGTTGGCAGGTTATGCATCTACATGTTACGTAAAAGATTTCTTGAAGCCACAGGCACACTTGGATTTATCTGGGGAAAGTGAAAGAGTTGAGATGACTTCCTATAAAACAAATAATGCAAAATGAACTAGAAAAGTTGTAAGGAAAACAACTGTGTCATTTTAATTTTATGCCCTTTTTAGCCTGATCAGGTCTCAGGATCTATTTGGGAGAATTCAGACACACACCGGGGATGAGTTGGAAGTGTACTGTGCAGATAGCTAAGAGAGCTGGATGCCAGGCTCAGCTTTGAGACTAACTCACTATGTGAGTGTATGGAGGTTATTTATTTTCTCTAGGTTTAGTATTTTAATGTAGAAAAGGAAGACACAGCTAGAAATATGGTCAGTCTACTCTGCCTCTTGGAACTTTATCTTCCTCATCTTTAAAATGGAGCTATATCCACTTTGCAAGATGTTCTATAGATTAAGTGAGATTATATGTGTAAATTATCCAGCAGTGGCCAGAGGGCATATGGACTCGGAGTTCTAGTTTTTCTCCTTCTCCCATTTTAAATCTTTTCCAATTTAGAATACTTTGGAATAATCTGAAACATGTGCTGATCTTCATTAGCATTGTTATCAAATAAGGCTATTATTCGATATGCCTGGTATCCATTTCCTGTGACTTGACTCGTGATTTTTAGAATTGAGGGTCAAACCCCATATCTGAATTTTTTTTTAATCAATAGTTGGCTGGCCAGCAGCATGGTACATACAGAATATTTTCCATAGCAAATGGCTTATATTTTTTAAACTTAAAGAGGTAATGTCTAAAAAGTTTAAATGCCGCTTATTATTCTAATGTGTATTTACTTAGAGCTGCAAACCCAAATCTTGGAAATGATGATAATAACCCTAACTTTCCCCCCCCTACTTGAAAAAGGTTACACCCTAACAGATTTAACTTTTGCTATTGGAGAGCAAACTGAAATTTGTCTAAAATGCAAGGAAGACTTTGTTAACACTGGCAAATTCAGGGCCAGTGTAGCAGAATTAATACAATGTCAATTTTTCTTTGTGTCTCTAACAGTTTCCTATTATCCTGATAAGTGGGTAGCCATTTCATTTTTTATTGATATAGCTGTGAAAAAGAATTAGATTTCAACACTTATGTAACTGAGATTAATTGATTGATTAGATTATTAATTAAATATTCCATTAAATTTTCTTTTGAAAAAAAAATGGCTTAGGATTGTGGATTCCCTAAGGTTTTTTTCCTAACCCATGGAAGAATAAACAAGGAAATGCATAACTAAACATTGTATCTTATCTCTGAGAGATAATTAAGCAAGCAGATATATTGCTATGTAGAAAATTTACTCACTGCTGACTGTCTTACTACTTTATCCTTAATTCAAGGTAAACAGACTTTTCTCCTTTGTGGACAAATAAGGGAAATCAGCGAGCTGCTAGGAGAATTATTAGGGTATCACTGAAGGAGACACATCTCTCTCTACACAATAACCAGACTGCTGTAGTTGGGAATAAAATAGTTTACCTAAAACTTCCAATCATGCAGTGTTTCAGGGATCTGTGGAAAAATAAAAACAGCAAGTGGCCTTTCAGGTAACCCATAATTAAAAGCAATTTTGAGCTGTCTTTTCAGGGAGCCTACCCAGGGGAAGTATTTGCTACCTGTTTGACCTTCACGATTGTGAGTCCTTGGCAGTGTCAACGACCCTCTGAACTGAATTCAAAACTAATCTCTGACAGAAAAAGAGAAACAGAATTCATGCAAATCATATTAATTCCAACATTTCCCCAGTGAGCTGGGTATAAACTACAGCCTAATTAAATATTTTTTAACGATGTGAGTAATTTTTGCCAAGGGGCGGATTCAGGGGAAAATTTAATATGAGATCACAAAAGCTGTTCCCAGCGTTGATTCTGTAAATTAATGACTATCTGCCTTATGATAAAAACATGCTGCCAAGAATGAAAATGAAGTCGGCAAAGCTTGCTCTATTTGTCTAACAACCAAATATACAGACTGCAAAACTTTAAAGGCGATGGGAAATTTCCATTGTGTTTGTGTGATAGACTCAGGATAAAGATGCACCAAGCTGACAACCCAATAACCAGCTTTATGGCACCGTCAGCAATATGGGACCATTTGTAAGTAGTTGTCGCTCTGGTCCAGAGACATATTTGAAAGCAGCTTCGTCAGTTAAGAAATTATATGCAACTTGTTTCCAAAAGAGATTCAAGGTGGCTCACAATATGAAGCACACACAACTCTAAAGCCAAAAAGGAAGGTCAGAAAGATATCAAGGGCAAGTACTCAATTACTTGGTACAAATGTTGCCGGCATTACAGCTCTATGGATTCCTTCCTCAGACTGACCATTTCCACACCCATCTTGATCCTCAGGGCAGTTCATTCTGGAAACCTGAATTGAATTGCTGTCCAAGGTCATGGGGGTGAAAAATGGCAGTGAATACAGCAAACCCTGGATGATGTCAACACAGCCCTGGGCAGCCCACTGCATCTAAATCTAGAAGTGGCAGTGGACAAAAGGTGGCCTGGTAGATAAGCCTTTTCTTGTCTGCAGGTCCAATTTGAGAATGGAGATTCCCTTTGCTTTCAGACGCTTGTTTTAGGGAGCATTTTGACATTAAAAAAAAAAAAAAAAGCAGCTTGGCATATGTTGCAGAAAAGGAGGGCATGGTGCCTGAATCAAAGCCAGGGAGAAGTCCCTCATCTCACTTTGCTTTGTGAGGGCAACCCGCTTTTAATGACTCCTGTAGTTAACACCCAGAAGTTGCCGGCGGTCCCCCGTGACAGATGACTTGGGCTCTGCTGGCCCCGGTCATCAGGCCAGCCCATTGCAAGGGTTTTAGGAGCTATATTTATTTAAATTTCTGTTGGTGCCCAGCGATGGAGATTGAATTTACAGTCTTTCAATTAGAAGGTCATCTGTGCTAACTAGTGCACCGCTGCCTCATTATAATCATAAAATTAGTGAGAAAAGACTGGCATGAATAATATGGAAACGCTGGTTTCAAAGGTGAAAAGGTGCTATTTCCTCGGGTGACAGCAGAAGAGAATGCAACGGCATGCTCTTGATCAGTAAATATTCCCTTTCAGAGCAAAGAGAAGCCCTTGAAACCCATTACAAAGAAATGGAAGGCTGTAAGATAATTTTATGAGCATACATTCAAATGCTCATAGTGACTATCCTTACTGTGGGATGTTTCCAATTGATGCAAATTAAAGACAGATAAAAGTCACATGCACATCTCCAAAGCTTAGCTTTTGATGTTTAACCATATTTATCAAAAATCTGAGTTGATCATTAGTGGGCAATTCATAGTGAAGCCAGAGTGAGGCGGGCTGCGTTCTGGGCGGTGGCTTAGGCTGGTCGCCCAGGTTGCGGGCTGCGTGCCAAACTCTATCACCTTGAAACTGTGACGTGGCTGTTACTAATGGAAGTACTGGATGCTACTAAATTAGTATTTTTGCGCACTTAGGGAATGCTATTTTTTAAAACTCAGAAAAAGGAAAATAAAATAAAACCACCCAAAACAGCTTATTCCACAATTCAAAAAGGGGGGGGGGAAGCCCCAAAGTCCTACTTTCTGAGCATTTATAGCAAACTGTTTTCTCATCTAATCATCACAATGACCTTGTGAGAAGGGGGTACTGTTATCTTTGACATACAGATGAGGTAGTAAAGGTTGAGGGAAAGGGTACTATTCTCCTAACCGGAAACTGGGAATAAATGACAAGGCTCTGCTAGAGCCCTGGGTGTGACCTCGAGAGCCAGATTCCTTTCTTGACAGAATTCTGTCAAGATGCTGTTTCATTAATTGAGATAGTGCTTATTTTAAGTACATTTCAATTTCCTTTACCTGGAGAGCGATTCTTGAGGGACTTTCTTAATATAAAATGTAACAACTGAAGGAACTGGATGCAGGGAGAATGACTGAACTCTGAATTCAACAGCTACGCCTTGGCCATCCAGCCATGGAAGGTGGGTCCTCGGGTGTGTGCAATGACCAGGATGAATGAGACCGCGCTCAGAGGAGCGGTCCTGTGGCCAACTAACCGAGGCAAAGCAGCATGCAGGAACCCACGCAGAGGTGAAATGCAGTGGCACAAGGATGAAGAGAGCATGGTGTGGAGTAGGGCCTCTAAATTAGTGCAGAAAGGAGAGCAACAAAACATAACAGTCTAAGTTGTGGAAGATACAGTGGTCCTGCACAGGGCCTCACAGTCAAGGTCAGAAAGAGGCAGAGAGGTGGTTTAGACCTGTTTGCTCGAAAAGAAGAGGGAGTAACAGTAGTCTCTGGTGTGTTCCTCCCTTTGCATTCAACCTCTGTTTTTCCCGTTCTCCTTCCTAGCTTTCCTTGCTCCTCCTTCCCCTCTCATCTCAGTGCAGGTGGCTGACATCCCTCGGCCTCAGGCCTACTTAAAAGCTGTTGGCTCTGACCTGGGTATTGCTCCTGCAGGAACGAGGACCAAGTACTCTCCAGGGATACAGAGGCACGGACCTCGCACCAAAGAGCCGGCACAGATGCGGGGAGGAAAAAAAGGAGATTTTCTCCAGTTTAATTCCCCCTGGAAGGGACATGTCATTTAGAAGCAGCAGCAGGAACAGCATGAGGGGATTTCTTTTTTATTTTTTTCCTGCAGCCTAAGTGCAGGGGCCTTGCAGAGGGCTGTGCTCAGAGGCGGGGAAGATCAGAGGTGAAAGCGATGAATAATGTGCACGTGGAACAGTGACAGATCACTTGTAACAAATGCAGGATGACCCTCCAAAGCTCGGAGTGCAGCAGAGCCTCCCTCTAATTAAAGATAATCCAGAATTATCATGCTTAATTATTTTCAGAGGTTTCTTTGAGGTGGTTTTTTTTTTTTTTTTTTTTGGTCTCAGTTGGAGTGAGGGGCATCTCTAACCACAAAGGGCAAAGGCTGATTTACATCACGGAACAAGCTTGAGATAGGCTCTGTGTGCCCCACCAGCCTGAAGCACGGCCAACACCATCTCCCCGTGCAGGTCAATATTCCACGGGTTGGCGTCACACACCATCTTCCTTACTGACGAGACCTCGTCTTCTAATAAGCTGCTGCTGTTAAAATATGTAAGATTTTCTTGGCTTTGTTTACAGTTTTCTCAAAATCAGGTCTAAAGATGGCCGTGTCTATGTTAAAAGTGTATCTCTGATCCCTTCTACAGAACTCAATCAGGCTACGCTGGGAGAAAGCCAAGGGAGTCTGCATTTTAAACAAGAATCCTGGAGTAGTTTCCACACTCATGACGGAAAGTCATAGGTTGAGTGGCTCCAGCTTTGTCAGACAATTCATTCGTCAAAAAATTCTCTTCTGGCTCCCACTTTCCTGCACACCAGCACCAACCCGCCCCAATTAATTCCTCTGTCTGCCCTCTGGCCGCCTTGCACAGCTCATGTCCATGCTCACCCCCAACACACTGTTCCGTCCCTTTGCTGCACGTGGTCTTAGATGCTCGTGATTCATTTTGTTTGACCCTATACCCTGTCCTGCTGTCCCACCTCTTTATTGTTCCTCCTGACTAACAATGGCACTGCAATCCTTTGTCTGTCTGTCTTCTGGCTTCCCACAGAATGTGTTAAATTCAGCTTAGTTTTACCACCTCATAAAGTTTTCTTTACATTGGGGCTAAAACAAGATGCTTCAAAGCATGTCTGATACAATACCAACTTTCAATGGAATTTATAAAACAGTCCTTTGGTCAAGTTGTATAATTAAATAAGTGTCTATATGTCTATTGTTGCCTGAGACAAGGCGGCATCTTTTATATTTTGGCCTCTCAGGTGTATTAGATCAGTACATGAATGGGTTTCAGCCATGTGCAAATCTCTATGGCATAACCATGCTGATTTTTGATGTCAGTTTCCCTTGAGCTAGTTCTGTCAGTTAGCAGGGTGAGATCATCTTTTCGAGGTCTGAACAATCTGGTCAGATGCTCTAAGTGCCATGTTTTGGTTACATAACCTCATATGTGGGTAACTGAGACCACAAGCATGTTTTACACAGGCGTTAAAACATATCCAAGATAAGAGGTGCATGGAGAGAGATGTTCCTTGAGACAAGCTAAATATTTTGTATAGTAGGGTTGCCATTTCAATGAGTAAAAAACCTAGAGGTCATTGCCTGCTCTTCTGGGGGTGGAAACAAAGCCAGCACACCTTTAGTTAGCATGATTCAAATTTGAGCCTTTCACTTTCTCCCTAATTCAAATTTCTTGGGATCCTGGTACCTTGCAGGAATTAGTTTCTCAAAAGGGGAAAACTCTAAGGCAAGGGCACTCAAAATTACCCATTGTTCAGCTGGAATCCTAGGGGCAGCACCAGTGCTGTGTTGACACAATAAATCAGAGTGGAGGCAACTGAGATTCCGGCGACTTCAATTTATGATGATGGATGGTGAGGTTAGATGAAGGTGGTTTGGTCAAATGGACACTAGGAAGGAAAGCAAGATAACTGTCTTCCCATACATGCAAGACGGATCTGAGGGCATCACTTCCCTCCTGATCCTGTCTTTATAAAAGAGCTGGGACACACCCAAATCTGTCCCAGTCAGGGGACAGGATCACTTTGTGCTCTTCCCATAAACCTAACTATGGCACCTCATCAGCATGCACAATATATGATTTAGACTCACTTGAATTCTATGAATTGAGTCTTCAAAATGTTTTTATCCCCACATTTTCTTAGATATCCATAAGGTCTTCCTTCCCAGGAGTTTAACATTAGCAAACTTGTAAAGTGGCACATGCAGAAGTTATTTTCAAAAAACCATGCAATCAGAAGAAAGTATCTTATTTATGTGTGGTGTTCTTTGGATCTAAGCTTTCAAGGGCTCTCACATCTACTTGTTGCAATTTGCAATTTGATGACTTAGATTCGCAACAGAGAGTCAGTAACACCCAAAATATTAGCTTCAGTTCTCCTGGTTAGCAGACAAATTTAGCTCAGCAAGTATGCTTCCTGGTACAACAAAAGGATCCCACAGGCTACCAGTTTGTCTGTTTCTTTCCCTTCTCTACACTTTCCTTAGTCTATTTTATCAGCTGGGGGGCAAAGTAAAACCGAGAGAAGAAAGGGTGACAAGGGAGGTTAAATAGGTTATCATCAAGGAATGGTCTTCAGTGACTATAAATTAATGAACCCATCTTTCTTCTGAAGCTGGAAAAATATTTTTTTGAAGGTGACGTCAAAGAGCAGCTACCAAAATGCTGGTAATGGAAATGCAGTTTGAGTGATTCTATATTTATAGATTTATGCATGCTTATTTGGGTACATGAGTTCTAGAACTTTTTAAACTATGCTACTAGAAGGAAAAAGCAGCAATGACTGAAACAAACTATATGAACATGCAAGATGAGGTCTGGGATGGAAAGGTGAGCCTTTAGGATGCAGGACTGAGTTTGCCCCTGAAGACTTCACATCTGCTTATCACTTAAACCACGACTCAGAGCCATCCTTGACATTGTGAAATAACAATGTGGCACTCCGTCAGAGGGTGAAATGTTCAGGGTAAATAGGAGTTGTTTCATGCATTTAAAGTTAAATTGGTTCAAGGTGAAACACTTGCTGTTAATGAGATTGTGGTTCAGGAAAGAATTAAGACTTGGTCATTCAATAACATGACCAAAACTAGATCCTGATTGCTCTTGTCCATTAATGGGAAAATGAAATAAGAAACAAAGTAGCATGAATGTATCAGAGAGTGATCAGGAGACCCCCCCCCCCCCTACACTTCACAAGTGCTGGTTAAAAAGATCATTTACAGAAGTCGTCTTATTTTCCTGACCCTGATTCAGGTATGCTTCCACCATTTTAGCAGAAAAATATAATGTAGAACTTCAGAAGAGATAATCATAACATGGAATAACTGCATGATTTTTCTCACTGTGCTACTCCATCTGGTACACTTCTAGAAGGGTTTATGCTCTGCAAGTATTTAGATGATCTAGTTCATCAAGCAAGTCAGTGTGTAGGCATTTGTATTGTATAGTTGAGGATAAGGACATAAACACTGC
>PVIJ01000846.1:212500-242063 GCA_004024925.1 Scalopus aquaticus
TTTTACCATGCGAATAAACTAAGACACAGTCAGGAGAATCACCCCCTAGTGGTAAACACAGTAATCGTTATGGGACCACTGGTGCTGGAAGACAAACTCAGGGTTACGATTCTCAGTTTCAGATATGCTCAACTCCAAAAGTCCTTTGGACAGTTGTGTAAAGAGACCGACTAAGTCTCTAAGTATTTGCAGTTTGACTGTTGGCGACTGTGCTAGGTTTTCATATTTGCTAGAAATAAAGCTTGCAAGGCATGACCATTACAGCAGGAAACATGGTTTCCTAGGTCTAATGGGCTGGCTGGATTACTGCGGGAGGGCTGATCAAGCTCGAACACAGCTCACATCTTCTGACTCAGTGTGCAGACAGTCAGGTGAGAAAATGAGCACTGAAGAAAATGTGCGTGATAACATTTTGCACGTAAAGTTATCAAACTCATAATATGGGGATGTCATTTTAAAGGGACTTTTGAGAGATTTTCTTTTCCCTTGTTATTAAAGAAATGCATGTTCACTTTAGAAAATGTAGAGACTATAGTAAGTTATAAAAAAGAGTCTAAAAATTATTTGTTATCCTACCATCCAGAGAGAACTACTGATACCATTTTGGTATGTTTCCTTCTAGGAATGTTCACACATACATCCTTTCCACCCCCCCTCCTCCAAAATTTGAATTATACAGTGCATACAATTTTACATGTGTCAAAATACATTTAGGGAAAATTACAACCCAAATATTTTATATCTGCATCATGTTTCCATGATTCTTTGTAGTTTGTTTCCTGCTTGAATATTTGCAAGACTAGATTTTCATTTTCTAGAGGCAAGAAACTTTGTTTTACATATCATCTCATCATGTCACCCTCTCAAAACTAACTCCAAAGTATCTGGGGTTGTTTTTTGCAGTTTGTAGGCCCCTACAACTGTTCATGGAATCAATGAATGAGTGCTAGTCTTCCCTTAATTAGAAGATTAACTTTTCATGCTTGATTTACACATGAAATATTATGTTTGTGATCAAATGGCGTTATAAGTCTAAATACTTTTATCAGCTTTTTCCTTTTGGGAACTATTTTTAAATTTACTAATTTTGACTTTTAATTGTTAAAAAAGAGTGTTTTAAACATTTTTAGATATTCTTTAAGTGGTGGCTATAGATAAACACCAAAAAAGTCTAGGAAATATCAGAACCTAATGCAGAGATGATCACTACAGGGGCTTTGAGTAGATCTTCTAGGAAAACATTGCAAGCCACTTACTTGTCGAGGGACGATGTGATTTACATTTAGTGTTTATTAAATCTGGTTTGCCTGAGAGCTGGTTTGACTGGTACTACTTTCCCAGGAACACAGGAATGAACATTAAACAAGAGTCATGTTTGTAAAAGTTACAGTGGTAATTTGAAAACATAATAAATGGTAAGACTATATAGTGGTGGAAGGAACACAAAACTAAGGAGGGTGAAACCTGTGCCTCACTTTCCCTATTACCACCAAATTCCTAGAGGAATTTGGTCAAGTCAGGAACCACTTTATCTTAAAAAAAAAAAAAAAAAAAAACTACTTTGCAGTTGCTTTTTAAGTTCATGTAAGAGAGTAGATTTTAAAATTTTAATTGTTAACATGAAAAGATGTATATTTTGCTCCAATACTGATCTGGTGGCTGGTGGAATTATTGTCTCCATTTTAGAGACAAAGAAGCCAAAGAGAGAGAAGTTAAGCTTTTACACCAGACCCAGTGTTGATGTAGCAGCAGGGCAATTTAACCTGGGGACACTGAACACGTTGCCTCACTTCTGAACCCCAAACAACAACAAAGCGGAGAATATATAATTTCTGACCCTTAAATTTGTCATCATTGTTGTTAATGTGAATGCCACCCGAGGGCCAATGTTATGTAAATTACTGGCAACTTCTATGAGAGGTTTTTACAAAAAGGAAAGTAAATGATAACTTTTAAAAAACAAACTAGATAGCTATTTTCCCCCCACATTGTTTCACACTGGCTGTATTAGTGATCATGAACAGAAAGCAGATCTTACAGATTTTAAGTCTAGAACAATTCTTCATATTTTATATTTGTCTACAGTTTATATTTCTTGAGACTGGCGAACCCCAAAAGGAGTATTTATTCACCTTGGCTGATTTCTTGGCATATTGGACTTTTATACTATTTGCTACTGAGAAGAAATGGGTTTAAAGGGGTCTATCTTAAATCTAGAGTGATAATAGATGCCTTTGTTTCAAAAAACCTCACTCTAAGGTGATTTTCCCTAAAAAGGGGTCCTAGAGAATCATGCTTGGGGAAGGCTTTGACGTTTTAACCTTTGTGATGTATTACATTAGATGAGCCTTGGATACAGGTCTGAGTAGAACAAAACCAAGGTTAAATGGTACAGGGCCTTTTCTAAGTCAAATAACTTCTAAGGAATTTATCAAATATAACTTCTAGAATGTCATTGGAGTAGTGAAAAATAATACCAGAAGTCATTGTATTCCCAGCTCGAGATTTAGGACAGTTACATTACTTTAAAATATATCTGTGTTCATGGCTGTCAGAAGAAATCCTAACAAAATCCACACATTTGCCACATCCATTACCACTGTAAAGAATTGCTTTGAAATGCTTGCTCTAAGAGTTACACAGTTTCAACTTCCTCATTTGAGGATGGACATTTCTAGTTCTGGGCTGAAAGTCCTTACCCAGGAGCAAGGCAACGAGGGGCACCTTCCAGATGCAAAGTTCTCACTTGCAATGCAAAGTAGTGCTCACCTCTCGAGCTCCTGGTGTTACCATATCTTGTACGGGTATGGGATGTACTATGCATTGCAAAATTAATCCACTGAATAGGACTATTTTCATTGCCTCCCTTTTACAGGTAAACAAGCCAAAAAGAAGAGAGATAAGCATTTACTCAACATCACCTAGATGGTAAGTAGAACTGGGTTCAAACCCAGTGAATTGCTCACTTTAGCACACCCGCCCTGCATAGATGCACTCGCCGAGAGCAGTGGTTCAGGAGAGGCAGGTAGGGGACTGGCAGCCCACGAGATCTGTTAGACTGTGAGTATTAAATAATTCTATCTCATTGTCTGTAATACTACTTTCACACCAACAATTAAAATTCCAAAATATATAGAAAGGAAAATTTTGTGAGGCTGAGTACAAATAGTCACTACTGCTTGGTATGTCCAATGGTATACACCGCAAAACCTTTGCGAGGTCAGGTTACCAACAGAATCTATTATCAAAAACAAGTTCCTTTAATCTTAGATCCTTCCTTTGATAAAACATTTTCCTTTCAAATAATCTACTATCCCGACAAGGACTCATGGCAAGGGGGCTGTCTTTATATGAGTAAAGATGGTTTCTGATTTGGGTCAGGGCAGCCACCGCCTTAGAGGAGCAGATTGTGTATCCCAGACAACAGAGCAGAAGGCAATGTTGCACAACCATCACGTACACTACAACTTCTAGCTTCTTGGATGTTTTCTTCATGCTCTGCAATCATTTGCCTTAAAAATATATACAGTACTAATGACACGATCATTTTGTTTTGTGCTTAATAATGAGACGGATAAAAACTGTGGCTACTCATGAGTGCAAAAGTGAAAAAGAAAAACGGCAAACAAAAAAGATAAGTCATTTGTGGTAAGAACCTACAAATAAATTAAACCTTGCCTAAGATGTATTGATTTTATGTGGCCTCGCCTGTAGAATAATGTCAAGGGTTCCTGACAATCCATTACATTCAATAGGCAAAATCTCCTTATAATTTTTTTTCTGTTTCCTGAACGATGTATAATCTATTTTTCCCTTGATGAAAAAGCAGTGCTATAAGCTTGAAAATTCTTTAAAATAGTGAACAGAACAGATGCTTTGTATGTGGAAAACTTTCTTCACTTCCTCAACATCAGATCTGGACAAAAATTAGTTACAGCTGATTGGACAAACGATGTGCCAAATCTAAACCCATGTGTGCTTTCTGACACACTCAGTCCAGCAAACTAGAAATGATTATTGGGTCATCTTTATGAAGTTAGAAATGGCATGCCAGAACGAGTGCTATGTATTTTTTTGAGATTTCAGCATTGCAAATAAAATTTAATTATAGATTTCTGGCTACTCTGTGATAAAAATATTCACTTTTCAATATCTTTAGATCATGGTTGGGCACTCATTCGTGGCTCTCAGTGACCCCAAAGAAAGCCTTGTAAAAATAATGTATTCGTCAGGACTAGATGTTTTTCCTAAAAGCCTGGAATAGGAAGATTATTTTAATTAGAAAATAAAATGTCTCTTCCTATATCAATGCTGAGGGAAAACAAAGCTATATAAGCCATTCCAGTAGAAGGAGAGCAACTAGACTAAGTCTTTTAATCTTCAAACCTGTGATTCCTCTGGGTGTGCACGTAGGGCCATGCTCACGGTGTTATTCGCTCATGTTCTCCTGCTGAGAGTCTGGTAGCAGGAGGGAAATGAAGGTACTGGAAATTTTGTATCTGACAAGGAGATTCTCATCTTTAGTGTTTGATAGTGGTGTCTGATTTTGAAATTGGCAATTGAGGGGTTGGTGTGTCAGGAATGTGATTCTAGAATTAACAACCATGCAGCTCCGAGAAGGGCTATGTGATGGCGAGAGCCGCAGAGGCTGGCATCAAACAGCCTGGTTGCTTGGTGAAAATATTCGTGTGTATTGGCCGCCGGTGGTGGCTACTTGATGATCAAGATTTAACCTAGACTTCCTTAGAAACTGTCCCAGGTTACAAACTGCCATTAAACTCAGCAAAAAGACAACAGGGTAACTGCAGATTTGCAAAGATCCTAATGTGTCACCGGTGAGTAACTTGGCCAACAGGAAACTCCAGCTCAAGTAATGAAGTTCCTACTTAGGAAACTCTTCATTCTAGAAGGAGACCTGCTAAAGTTTTTTTTTTTTTTTTTTTAACAACTTCTTATTTGTATTCAAACACAGATAAAGACGAGGTAGGCAAATAATGCAGATGTGAGAGTGAGCCTGTAATGCTGAAACCGAGTGAATGGTCCTTCATAAATATATTCACTCATCCACTCCATAAACATCCAGTGGGCATCTATTATAGCAGTAACTGTGCAGGGCAGTGGAATAAAAAATACGTTGGGTCAATTTGTGTTTACAGACCATGGGCTTCCACCCAGGAGACAGTCCTGGTGCAGTGCGGGACATGCCAAAGAGGGGTTTTTGTCAGGGGCTCAAGACCGGACAATTAATTAATGCTGTGTGAGGGTGGAGGGAAAGTTTCACATAAAAGATGAGCTTTTAGGGATCAGAAGAAATTCTCCAAGCTCACTGCAAAGAGCATCAGAGGACAGAGTGGATGGTGGGTGCAGGAAGGAGAGGTTGAGGGACTAGATTGGTCCAGGCAAAAGGGCATCTGGAGGGTGCAGGGACCTTAGCTGCCCCACACCCATGTTAAACCTCGGCTATGCCTGTGTTAGGTGAGGCTGGTGCTGTTGAACAGGAGAGGAAGGATGTGATTAAGTTTCTAACTTGGGGCCTGAGAGAGCCCAGGGAAGGTCACACTGCACTGCTCAAAGCACAACTCTGTACTGTAGCCCCTACTCTTTCTGTGGATCTGTGAATACCCAAAGGCATTTACATCTTTAAAAAAGTTACTTTTCCTTCCGTCTAAAATTCCCCCAGTCTTTTTCCTTCTTTCTATAATTTTTCCATTCCCAGTTCAACTTGTTTAAAAAGGAAGCTAAGCTCTGTATCTCCAGCTCCTCACACCCCAGTCTACCAGCAAGTCTGTCATCAGGTCCCCGGGTGCGCCACTCTGCAGCTGCTCTGGCCAAACCTCCAACAGTGTGTCGATTGTCAGATGCGATGGGCATCTCACAGGCCTCTTTCTGCCTGGCCTCTGCAGCGTTCCACACAACTAGCCACGCTCCCTTCTCAAAACATTCTCTTCAAATGGTACCACACACCTTTCGGCTTCATTTCCTACCCCTCTGTCTCCATATTTAAAAATTTTACACAAGCTCTCCCTTTCTCTACCAGCTGTGTAACTACTCTCGCATTACACTTTCCTTAAACCAGGGCTTCTCAAATTTAAGTGTATACCAGAATCACCGGCATGGCTGGACTTGGTTGGGTCCCAATTTTGGAGTTCTGGTTCAACGGGTCTAGGGTGGGATGTGAGAATTTGCATTGAGGAAACCAAGTTCTAGGTGATATTGATGCTGCAGACCTGTGACCACACACTGAGAACCATAACCCCAGTCTTTTCTGTGCCCAAGACTTGGAGCTCTTTCTCACATCTCTACCATAATATCCCCAAGGTCTCTGAAAGTGAATCTGTCCAAAATGGAGCAGATCAAATCTTTGCTCTATCTCTCCGGAATCTGTTCCGTCTCCTGTTTGCCCTCTTAGAGAAAGGCACCTCCATTTTTTAACCTCCACATGTTGCAAAGACCCAGGAGGTACAGTCTTCAAAATTCTCTGCTTCATATACTGTCCCCTGTGCCCATGGTCATTACCCTTGCCTGGGAGCTCACGGAACTCCTGATCGCTAGGCACACTGAGAGACTCACAGCAGATTTATTCTTTTCGCCTGTATTTCCTCAAGGTTAGCTGCTGGCTGAATGCCCAAAGGTATTATCACATGCATGTCATATGCAAGCTTGGGCCATGGTAACAAATGACCATATACTCGTGGCTTATATAACTAATGCTTATTTCTCACAGTTCTGGAGATGAGAAGTCTAAGATCAGCATCATGCTGTAGCTTCACATCGTAGAGAGAGATTCTCTCTCTCAAGTATCTTCCTGTAAGGACACTAATCCATTCACATGGGCTCTACTCTCCATCTTAATTACCTCCCAGAGGCCCGGCCTCCAAATACTACCCCATTGGGAATGAAGGCTTCACCATGTGAACTATGGGATGGGGACAGACACTAACATTCAGTCCACAGGATACTCTGTTGACATTTTAGAAACACAATACATTTAATTTTAGCAGCATCTGTGCCTATGACATGCACTAGGTACCCTGAATAGGCCACTATTTTGCTGTTTCCTAGGAACAAATGAGCTACTTCTAAAATCACAGCATTGTTACCTCCCCTCAAATTTCTCTGCAACTCAGGTGTTTTTGAAGGGAAACTCTAGATTATATTATTTTCTCTCTGGATAAACTTGGTTATCTTATTAACAAATAACTCTAGGTGTTTTGTTATCCCAGTAGCAGAGATGATTGGCACTGGATTTCTTTCAAATAAGTTTGTGTTCAAGACCATAAGCTGTATATTCTTCAGTAATCTTGAGTGATAGAGAGAGAATTAAGGAGAGCTCGAGCTCTGGCTTGGCTGCAAGCTGCCCAAATTCAACAACCACAAGATCTTTTTCTATCAAGGGAGATACTTGGCTCACCTAAGCTATCTCTCTAGGGCAGTTTTCAGTCTATTACCTTAGCATATTAACAGTAATTTCAACCCAGTATAATGAAGTCTCTTG
The DNA here is from genome assembly GCA_004024925.1 of Scalopus aquaticus. Classification (NCBI taxonomy): domain Eukaryota; kingdom Metazoa; phylum Chordata; class Mammalia; order Eulipotyphla; family Talpidae; genus Scalopus; species Scalopus aquaticus. The sequence continues at coordinate 219,996 of PVIJ01000846.1, forward strand.
AAGTATGAGTTGACAAAAGGAAAAAGTGCTTGCTTTCCTTCTGTGTGATGCATGAAAAGCAATGGAGAAATGTGGAGATGAACGGCTTACAGCAGTTACAGCAGACCTGGAGTGTTAGGAACTGGACTTGACCTGAGGTTGGAAGGCTCAGACCTTACACTCTGTAGAAATGATGGCGAAAGGAATTCGGTTTCAGGGATAAGTCACCAGCTATCCAGATAGACAAGTTCACTAAAGGGGAGAATATTTCGTTTTCCTGTACATGTTTTGACTAACTTCCTAGCAATTCACATTTTTGACCCAGAATCCTCTGAGTGCCTCTTAATTCTCTTGTTTCTAATGGCCTTTCAATGTAGAAAAAGCCACGATCTGAATACCCCCTGCATCCATCCTGTTAGAGTAGCCAAATGCATATTTCTAGGCCTCCATCCAGAACTCTTGAATCACAAGCTTCGCAGGTGATTCACATGAATATTAAACTGACAGTCACTACTAAGTACAAAGGGTCCACTCAGGTATAGCTAAAAGTGACTTGCTGAAATTTACAATGGACTCAGTTAACACCTATGAGGTTACCATCTGGTCCTTTACCCAGGCATCACCCTTGCTTACTTCTGAGAGTTATCAGTTACACAGATACTATCTTCATTGGAGGTTGTAAGACTAACCAGTTTTTTAACCCTTTTTAAAAACTAGTTTATAAACTATTTCATTGCGATATCATCACAAGAGAATGTCTGTGCCAAGATCTAAAATCATATTCCACGCATTCATTGTTGCCACCTGGGGTAGCAAGGTAGAGGATTCAGAACTCCAGAAAGACCTCTTAGATACATCACATGCAAATGAAGAATGCAATTAAATATTTCATTGCTGCTGTCCAAACTCAAATGCATCCTGCTGAACTCTCCCTTTAGCTTGATGCCATAACCATCAAATACAAAGTCAGTGGAGGGAAGGGCTGCTGTAATATGCAATACAATAAATATATCAATTGAAGACCAACATTAAAAGAGTTATTTGCTAATGGGCACCATGCCAGGGTTACTCAGGCAATGCTGCCTGCAGAATTCCTAAGCTGAGTTCACAAGATACAGATCGATGCACCTCCAAAGAGAGTCTATATCAATCTCCATTTCATTCATTAGCTCCCACTTCGAGCTGGTTGGCTGCTAGTTAACTCTTTAATGTGGGAGAAACTGTCAGTGTAAAGGCCACTGGGACACGTGCTCTTCCCAGCTGTACTTGACCTGTCAATATTTCTTGCAGCAGACTGTTTAAACTGGTACAGCTAATGGCAAAATGGAGACCTATGGGGTTTTGAAGGCTTTCATAGCTTTAGAATGGCTTACCATCCAATAGCAAACATTAGTAAATTCATCCAGTTGCTGTATTTCTGCCTGTGCCTTACTATCCAGGTGCACAGAAACTGGGATAAAATTATTTTCCATAGTTTTACTCTTGAACGCGAAGGTATTTTAGACTACACACTATGTAAATGTGGGCTCCACGACAATGAGACACTATCACACCAAGGACTTGGCTGCAGTGGAGATCATCAGTTTGTGATTCAGCTCTGAAGAAGCTCAAACAATGAGGGGAGCAAAGCAGCACTTTCTCTGAAGTTAGGATTCATTTTCAATTTGTATTGGTCCAGGGACAACTTTATTGTTGCACCGTGGAAGAACCTGGATGCTCAAGGGGACTCTTGGTGCATGAACTATTTCAAATCCTTCCGAAAATGTAAATAAGAGCCCTAAAACATAAAGGCATAATTACCAAAACAAAGAACAGTCTCAGACCACCAGGAATAGCTGGCTTCACTTATTTTCTTTCTACAAATATTGAATTTACTAATTTCCCTTGCCTTACTGTTGAATAAAATCAATTTTCTCAGTAGAGCTGATCTCTGCTTTGTTTGAGGTTAGATGTGAAGTTGATATGCATCCTTAGATATACTGTTTGGGAGAAGGCCTTGCATATTTAACCCTACGTCACAGCAAGCCCTCCCTTCCCCATCCTGGGGTGGGGGGTGGCATATTGATTCATTATTTGACAATAAGGATTCTCCATAGGTTAACTGACATGTTTGGAATTCACGGCAAGAAAATCTGCGCATTATTTTAAAACTCCTGTCAAATTGTTTGTAGATACGGTTTGATAACAACACCTGTTTTTCCCTCTCTTGGCCAATACAATCCATTGAGAATCCTGGCTTAAAAAATTTCCCTGCAGAATTGTTAAACATATGTATTTGTATTTCATTACTTGGGTAATAGCTGATTTGCCAAGTTCATTTACTACTAGTTGCTTCTTAAACATCTCAGTGGGATAATTAAGGAATACTAAGAACTGAAAGTGTACTAAGTTAGGAGGGGGCTGGAGCCATTGCCCAAATCCCAGTCCTGATTAAACTGCTGTCCAGAATTAAATATTCAATAACTGAAGTGCTCTTTTCTTTACTCAAGTAACTTATAATCAAGAAGACAGAAATACTCCCAAGTTGTGCAAAGGAGACCCCTCATAAATTCTGTACCAATCAAATAAAAAATCTGAACACTTTCAAGTGAAGATACTTAAACTCAAAATTGGTCAAAATGGTGCCTTCTCTCAAGCACTTTATATATGGGGAGATAAAATGAATAGTAACCCTAGGAGTATGTTATGGAAGAGATTAAAGAAAGGCCAGGCAGAGTTCAAGGTTATAGCTGAGCACAGGGGCATTGATGAGGATTTGGGCAGCTAATATTCTCTCTAGAGAAACTGGAAGTGAAGGATGCTGGAGAAGAATGTTGAACTGTGCTAACATTAGAGTTTAAATGCATTCAAAGGATCTTGCTGGCTCATGGCTCCAAGAAAGGAGAAATTTAATCACAAAGTATCATTACTTGAATTTGAATGCCTGTTGTTTGAAGTCACTCTCCAGTGACTTCCACAATGTAGGATCTACTGCTGAAGCCAAATAATAAGGTATGAAAATGAAAGAAAAAATTATATAAGTACAAATGGCTGTAGACCCAATAGAGAGACATTATCTGAAATGTTGTCTCTTTTAAATGTTGGACAAAAAGTAAGAATTAAATGGTGAGTTTCTCAGATTCTTCCCTCTGGAGGAAATAGGAATATATGAGAGACTTGACATAATGTGTTTTAAAACAAGCTAATGAGTAACAAGCCCCAGTGCTATCATAAGACAAATGCATTTGATTCTTTAGTCCAGGAGTTATCCAAGTTCATACACACATTTTAGAAGACACTGTCCAGGGATTCAAAACCACATTCAGTTTAAAGCACAAGCACCAAAGTAGGAAGTGGCTGAATTCTCCTGTCAAAGATTCTGCTGTGAAAGTGAAACTTTAATGATGATCCTCATTTATTTCCCATTGTTCTTATTTCAAAGAATATTCCTTTTTGACATATAACTGATTGACTCGAGGGGGCAACGAACAATCCCTTAGAGAGTTTTACATCATTTCCCATCAATTATGCATAGGGTATTCACAGGGGAGGTATTATTGATTTTCCAAAAGTGAAAAAGTTCCCTAACTTAGTACTGACAAGTTCTTGATTTATCCTGTTTTATTACATGAGAAAATTGTATAGTTTTTCTCTCAATGCTCAGGAGTCCAGGCTTAAGTAGGGGTGGGGGGGTGGGGGGGGCAGTTCAGACTCTTCAAATAAAATAAAAGACAGAAGAACCGGAGAGCTTCTCTTGTCACAGTTCCACAATTTCCGGCTTTCAAGCCGCCACTTACAAGCCACTTCTTGACATAATCTTTAGGCTTAAGCATGTGGAACAGTGGACCAACCAGCTTAATAAAAAGACAAAGATGATATGCAACTAATGGACAGAGCATCGCAACTAGGTGTTAACACATCATTCATTGAACTAAATGCTCTTTCAAACTCTGCAGCAGAAACAATTAAAGTACTGACGGCAGTCTTAAGTTGCTTCAAATTGTCTGGCACAATTGATCCACAATTATCTTTGTACTCCCTGAAGCCCCTGATGCTACCTTCTTCATTGACTTTAAATTTCCTTCACAGTTCTCCAACCTGTGTTCTGGCATACTGAATATCTGACAAACTGAATTCCACCGGAGAAGGCCGTTTTGATAGATCTAGCAATTCTAAATAACCTGTTAAAATCCAAGCCATATGCCTCTTGAATGCATATCACCAGCTCTTTGGGTTACACAAGCTATTTTACTGAAAACTTAAATATTAGAGTTAACGTTTAAGACAAAAAAGATGACAAACTGCTTTGTCATTAGTTTCAGCACACAACTTGTTAGAGAAATGTAGGCTTTATGGTAGAGCCATATTCTATTTCCAAAGTTTGAACTTTAAAATCAAATCTAGAACGGTCAAGGGATTCTGTTCAACATTTTTGCATTCTTGGGTAAGATACCGGTGGCCAAGATAAACACTGTTGATAAAACAGTTCCCTGAAGGTTCATTTACATGCACCTTTGTTAAAAACTACTCAGTGGCTGGTTCATTGGGTTTGCTCTGAACATGCTATGGGACATTTCCAGATGTGCTTTGTTTCCAAAGGATTGTGCAAAGGAATTTGCTGTGGAACAGAGGCACAGATGTGTTCATTAACACTATATTATAGAAATAAGTTTATTTCTAATAATTTTTACTTTAATCTTCCCCCTTTTTGTAGGTGATGTCTGGCATGAAATTGTGCAAACTTAATGAGTGAAAAACCTTGAAGATGGAAAAAAGCACCTGCCTATCTTCAATAAGATATCTCTTGTCTATGGAGTGACATATTATTTGATCCAAACTGAAAAGTCATTTTCAGCTGTTATGTGAAGACCTGTGCTGAGGTCTATGCAGTGGATTCAAGATCAGTGATATGATATAGTTTCATGAATCAGACAGTTCATGGGTTATCTTTTTATCTAAATTGTACATATGATTTTTCTCTCAACTAAGTGCATTATACTATAGAAATGGTGAAAAATATTTTAGCTGGAATCCAAAATTGCTAAGGTTCGTTGAACTTTACAAAGGTAAAAGCAGAACTGTATCTAGTGAGGGTATCAGAACATCTCTTTACTTAGTGTCACCAAGGAACCAAAAGAAAAAAAAAACTCTAATTTGTGCAGTATCTGAGCAAAACTTCACCAGTATTTCATGTGTACTATCTCAGTTCAGTTTTCCTATCAGTGTTGTGAATAACCCATGTATTTCCATGGATCTTATTTATTAATAAGATATTTATTGAAAATTGTTACTTGACACTTTTTTGTATTAATTTCTTTCTATCCTTTGTAATAACTCACATGATTTATTGAATGCATATGTGACAAGCAGAAATTAGTCAAGTACTCTGTTAACAAACATTTTAATATTTAATACTGGAAGCCCTACTCCCAGTCCAGCCCTCTATTCCTAATCTCTCTTCTCCTGCTTATTTTTTCCTTTGCAGTCAAAAACTTAAGTACCTGACTGACTGATTTTATTGCATTTTCTGCTTATCGTCTATCTCCCTCGATTAGAGTATAAATTCCATAAAAGTAGGCAACTATGCTTTGTTCACTGCTATATCAGCACCTAGAATGATGCGTGCTACACAGTAGCTGATCAATAAATATTTGTTAATAAATGAGTGTTATCATTAGTCATAATGATACAGTATGCTTTCTGTATTTTCTTGATTCTACCTTCCTTGATAAGTTAATGATGGCCTAATAGTCTATGTTTAATAATCACCCTAAGGACTTTTGCTAAGGATATTAAATATTAATTGCCTCAAGCACAGTAGGAGGTGTACATCACTGGAGAACTTTTAAGTCTTGTGCAAGACCTTGGACAAGAAGTACAGTGATTTTCATGCACTCCACATTTGAGATATTTACTTACCATCTAAAAATGGCAGGCGCATGTTGAGAAATGCAGTGACAACTCTTGAAACTCAACATTGTAACTGTATTAAGTTCCCCTACAATATAATTCCACACAACTACTATTTTCAATAAGATAATGGAAGAATTTTTATATACTTAGATGATTCTCAGTCTCTCCTCTTCCCCCTCCTTCCCATCTCTCTCCCACACACCCGCAGTGGGATAAAGAACAGATATAAACATATAAATGCAAAAAGGAAAAGAGCTAGATGTCAGAGGTGCTTTTTGTAGTTTTGCTACTGCTCTTATGTAGCTAAATGATCTTAATTTCTCTTTGAAGGTTAAACATTTAAGATAATTTTAGTCTCTAAGAAGTCAATAAGCCTACAAATAGAAGATAGAATGAAGCAGGAAAAGAAAGTTTATTTGTCCATGTAATTCTAATAGCATTTCAGTTTTTGATGAGAAAAAAATATCTCATTTTGCTTTATTTCCTATTTTTTACCTAGCAAATTATTAATTGGAGGCAATGGGGTTAATGTCTAGGCCTCCAGCTCAGAGCATTGCCTTTGGTGAACAACTATATCACCTATATAATTAAACAGAAGAAATTTCAAAATACTTTATACTATCAATCTCTTTGACAACATATCTAACAGCTGATTTCATCTTGCATTTGGAATAATGCCAGACAGCAAGATCGAGCTATCTTCAGGCAAAGCTTATCCTAACACCTGTTTTTTTTTTTTTTTTTAACCTATCCTGCTGGATACAAGTTGTTCACCAAAAACAAGTCATTGTAGAGGATTTCATTAATACATCCTTGTATCTCTAATCTGTTCTAGCCTCCCATGGCTTTTTTTGAAGGGATTTTCCCCCATTTGTCATAGGTCACCAGTTAGCAGTTCCCTGGTAAAGGAAAAACTATTCCCAACTTTTATCAGAACTTCCTACATGTTGGTTACTCTAAAAAGTGGTCTCACCTATAGTGTCTTTACCTACAATAAAATATGCTCAGAAAGTATCAAAATAAGCTAGTGATGGTTTGGACAATTTAGGCCAATTTACATTTTAATTCATCAAGACCAACACGGTAATTATATAATTTCCATTTTAGTATTTAAATCATCAAAGCAGAGTAGGTGCCAAAGTCACCAACTAGGCCCCTCATAAGGCCAAGACTGTGACATAAGCGTTCTTGGCACATAATTTATGTGTCTCATTATGTAAAAGGTGATCTTGCACTGAGACAGCTCCCACACAGTCAAACAGAAAGCATACCGGATGAGAAGTCAAGCATTATGGATTTTACCACTAATTTAACATACTATCAACTTAGTTATCCAAGTTGTGACTATTCATTCAATACTAATTTCATCAACAAATACCCATTCTACCCACACATACATGTAGGCAGACTGTAGCTTCAAGGCAACAAATTAACAAAAGGGTATATAAACCACCTGAACAAACAGTACAGAAATTTATCTTAATGGGGGTTTCTGCTGGGCTGACTAGTTTTAGGATAGTTGACATCTTATGTCAGTCCATTCAAACTAACACAAATATTATCTACCGATTTTAGGGGTGCTTTGGACTTGTGAAAATATAAATTCAGACTTTTTTTGTCTATCAATTTTCTTAAATTTGTAATAGAATTATTGATACCCTATTCTAATAAAATAAAATAAAGCTTTTAGGTCTTCTGAAGTGCTGGGAATATTCTAAGCCAGTGAGTGGCTTATTTTCCTTGTCAAAATCTTTGAGAATCTCATAAAAGCTATAAAACATCAGCAATCATAAAAAATATATGAACGCAAAGGTTTGTATCAATTTCAGGGGTTCACAGGTCCCCCAACTCCTATCCTTAGATCCCAGGTTAGAAATCAGCACCCCATACAAAAAGGCAACACGACTTCAGCAGAGCCACCTCATTTGTTTTGATGATCCTGAGTCTAGTTCCACAATCCATTCACTCCACAAATATTACTGAGCATCTCACATCTACCACCTGCTTTTCTAGGTGATGGGATATCTCCAGGAACAAAAAGGACAGAGTTCCTTGACCTCGGGAGGGTGGAAAATCGACAATAAACAAAAGCAATAACTAAGTTATACCGTGTGCCAGTAGGTGGTAAGTGTGAAGGAGAAATATTAAGTTGGCAAGGGGTTTAGGGCTGTCAGGGTCACAGAGGAGTAAATCTGCAATTTCAAATAAGGCAGCCAGGAAAGCCCTACTGAGCATGTGACATTTAAACAAAGACTTGAAGGAAAAGTAGGCAGGAGCCAGCTGGACATCTAGGAGAAGGGTGCCAGGGAGAGGAGACACAGCGCCAGGGTCCCAAGCAGGCAGCGCCTGGTAAGGAGGCAGGGCAGGGAGAGAGTGAGAAACAGTAGATCAAAATCAGAAATAAAAGGGGTGTGGGCAGGGGGCAGCCCCAGGTCACAAAGGGCCTGGAAGGCTATTAACAACCTTGGGGTAGGAAATTTAAGAGTTTGAAACAAAGTAACATGATCTGATATATGTTTGAATAGGACCAATGTATTAGTTTGGAGGCAAGAGAAGCTGTGTGTGTGTGTGTGTGTGTGTGTGTGTGTGTGTGTGTGTGTGTGTGTATGTGTGTGAGAGAGAGAGAGAGAGAGAGAAAGGAGAGAGAGAGGAGAGAGAGAGAGTTAGTTGAGAGTTGTCACTATAGAGACAGACATGGGCTTGGTCTACAAGCAGTAGCTGGTGGTGAGAGGTGGTCAGATTTGGGTGGGGGGTAAATTGAAGGTGTATCTAAAAAGCCAATACATTTTCTGTGGAGTATGGTAAAAAGGGCAGGTCAACTATACCCTCAAAGTTCTGTGGCCTGTGTTGCCCTTAGCTTCAACTGCATGGGGACCAGAATGAGGGCTGGGAGGTAGAGTTAGTGGGGACACAAGCATTGGAAGGTTTACTGGGAAACGATTCCTTACCATCCATCCTACTTTGTAGACTGATTTGAATTTCTCCATTTTTATTTATGATTGGTATTTTCAGCAGAAAATTAGGCTTAATGATTTTACTTTGATTTAGTTTAGAGTTGGATGGATCAGACACACTCCATAAAGCCTTCCTTGCTATGCTAGCAGCTCCTTCTCTGAATTCCAGTGTGGCCATGCACTTGTTATTTATATGCTTACAATTTTTTTCTCTGATATGCAGGTCCTGATGTTTTAGCCCCCTCATTAGTTCATTAGATCTTAAGGTCTAAAAGGCAACAGCTATCTCCATCTCTTTTGCTGTTTATGCTAACTGTACCTAGCATGGTGCTGGGTGCCAGGCGAGTAGGATTACTTAATACAGTTGGAGCTGATAAAACAAACTCCATGCAGAGCTCTTTACAGAAACTTCCTTTCTTTTCATTTTTTGCTCTATGCTCTGGAAATGGAACAGCTTGAACATCAAAGCCTTTTACAATTTGACAAAGTTTATATAATCGGTGAAAAGATAAACCACATGCAACACATTTGCGTCTCAATACATTTCCTGAACTGCAATCTGGATGTAAATAACTAAGGCCAACACTTGGGCAAACTCAATGGGATCTGAAATTTTGATTAATACGACCAATCACATTCGTATTATCTGTGTCTTTGAGGGAGGATCAATGTTTAAAGATCTGTCAAATCTGTTCAGTAGAATTTTAGTGTTTGATCCTTTTACTGTTTTTTTTTTAATTTTCTTACAAATGAAACATCAGGTTCATTATCAACTGATTAAATTGGCAGGCAGTCAAGTAAAGAACAAAAATCATACATGGTTGCCCAAATTATTAAGGTACTAGTAACTTCATTATGTTGGCACTGCAGAAGGCTGTGAAAGATTATAGTAAATGTTTCTAGCACTTTTAATAAAAATGACTTTTTTTTCCCCGAGACGTCATCCTTCATGTTGGTTGTAAAGAAAGTTTCTTATTTTCCACTTTATTGATGTATCCCAATTCTGGGCCTAGTAGATTTTAAATTTTATTTCATCTGTTGTATCTGACTAATGTTTACCTCAACTCTATTGAAACCCACTTACCAGAACTCGGGACAGTTCTGAGACTGGGGACAGTGGTTTTGAAGGTCAGGAGCAAAACACTACGGGAGACAGACAGGTGAAGCACAGACTGCCACTTACCATTTCTGGCTCAAGCTGGTGGTCACTGGTCACTGTGCCTTTCAGAGTCATTAAAACGTACCTGTTTGAAAATTCGACATTGGACCTTTCTGACTTTTTGTTTCTTTTCTCCCTCATTATGGGCTCTGAGCAGGAGTTTATTTCACATTACCCTCCATCACAGACCTGGCATTTTGCTCTGTGTCTTCTTTCTCAGTGACCTTTCCTCTCTTGGAGTTTCTTCATTTCTTAAACTTGAGCACTTCAGGGGAGAGGGCATGTGTTGGAGGGAAGAGGAAGGCACTGTCCTTTTCTTCTTTCATTTTCACTCCTTGGAGTTTGCTTATTTTGACTTTGATAAGGAAAGGGATACTTCTCTAATTTGTGAGTTGTATAGGTTCTTTTCTTTGCTCACTTTAAGATAACCAATTGCTTGCAACTATATTGATCAGATGGGAAAGATAATTAAGAAAATGCTGTCAGCCAGTTTTGGAACTTACTAGCTACTTATATAAGAAACTTTGTGAAGATGGGATATGGAGCTAATTGAATAAAACTAGATTCTTAATTATATGATTTAAATGTATTTATATTACTCTTATTATCATGAATTATCCATTCAAAAATTACATGCAATAATTCAAGGTTCGTGGACACATCAACTAGAGGGGGGAAGCAACTCTAGACTTCAGATTCAGCTGTTTAACTTGACACACTCTGAATGTCCCCATGTTTTATCAGGAAAAAGACCATTTTAAAGTATCACATCTATCTCCTCCTTGAAGTCCAAACTTACGTTCCATTTCCTCCATGACACTTTCCCCTAACATTCCTTTTTGAACTTCTTAAAGTTCTCTATCTTTTCTACCCAACATGTTGCTTACTTCGGCCCTACCATGTCACATTGTTGAACAAGTTCCTTAAGGAAATATTTTTACTTTTATAAGGCCATAACTTTTATAAGACCATAATCACTAGAATCACTAGCATAGTTCTGATTGCCATAATCACCTACATGACCGATTTATAATAAAATTGTATATTTTATTGTATATTTTGCTTCTGGTGAAACATTTTAAATTCTGGTTGTATTTATTCATTTTCTAGCAGGCTAGATGATGACATATCACCTCATGTTGACTTTCAGTTGACCAGAAAAACAGGCAAACTCAGCTAACTGTGATGGCTGGAACCAACCAATCTCTGAACCCTATTTCATTACACAGTAGATACTCTGAGGAGAATGTGATGAATTAACATTCATCTTTGCCATTTCTTTAAAACCGTCTCTCTACATTCACATACGCTTCCATATGCACACAGATATACACAGCACACAGTGTCTATCCCCTGCTTTTTCAGAGAAAGTAGAGAGTTTTACTTCTTATTGGTATAAGAACAGAAGTGAAAGAATGAAGGACCTCTATGGTTCCATTTTCATAATATAATTTTGTTGTTCTGGAATGATTTATTTTTGAATAAGGAAAAATGTAAGGAACTTGGAACACAGACAAAAGTACCTTCTCATCAAAGGTTGTCTATCGTTTCATGAATCACATGTGATGGATGAGATTTATGAATTAGAATCTGTGTCAAAAGATTTACTACATACTAAATTAGTTATGACATCTTCTCGTCGGTGCGCATAAACTTTCAACAAAATATCTATATCATCACCACAGGAGCATGGCCAGCCCAATTCTCTCATTCTACTGCAGCACATCCAGACCCTGTCACTGCACTTGATGAATTCTTGAAGGAATGGGCCTCAGATCAATTAAAATAAACACCACAAGCTGATTTATCAAATCTTTTCTGAATGCTCTCAGAAAATGTCAAAAATCTGATCCATTGACAGAGAAAAGTCAGAGAATCGTGGCAGCCTATGGGATCACAAGACCTTTTCAAAACCATCATAAATCACCACAGAAAACAAATGGGGCACCATGTGATAAGATTTCTTCTGACAGCTTTGCCTCAACAAGACATATATGAGATAAATGGATACCTTTGTCTATACCCAATTGCCAGTTTACAAAGTTCCAAGTTGTCAAACTGCAAAATATACCAGTATCAAAGTTCTTCCAAATAATATACCTTTTTTGGGTATACAAGAGTGAATTTCAAATCCCTCCTTTAGTTCTGTTTTCTTGTTGCAAGCTAATACTGCTGCTGACATGTGAGCTTTGTAAAAGAAAGGACTGCACATGCGCGTGCATAAACACACACACACACACACACACACACACACACACACAAACACGGCAGGCTTCAAATTTACCTTCATATGCATCCTTGTCTGACTAAATGAATCTGCCTTCACTTTGCAGTTTTAAAAGAAAACTGCCTAATAGTACCAAAATGCATCTAATCAAGGTTCCCTTTGGGGTTTTTTTTAAAAAAATAATCTCAGTCTGTCTCATTTCCTATAGGTTAAGAGCACACTGAGAGAGAAGCTATAACAGCTTAACCTATTTTTCTAATCTTCTTTAGGAACAGAGAAACATTTCCATTAATGAATTTTTGTAAATACTATCAAAACCTATAAGTATAATGTAAAAGGCTCTGGATTTCATAACACATATACTCTGAAATAGATGGCAAGTAGAAAGTCATAGACATGTTAGAAATTTCATATGATATATGGAGCTGATTCTCCTGACTCAGAGAAACTAAAGAACTTCTTTTTCAAAGTAGGACTGAAACCTGAATAAAAGGAATGGCATCTATAAATTAAAGTTTATTATGAGCATGGACTGTTTGCACAGTAAAAAAAGAAATTGAGCTTAGTCTCACAGGTTTCACATGCTACTTATTTTTCAAAGAGCAAGAAATCCAGTGGACTAGAGAAATAATACCCTGTGCCGCACCCACCACTGACAGTAACTCTCTTCATATACTTTTAAGGTCTTATTCAAATCCTACTGCTTCATGAACCCCCCTTCCCCAACCACGGTAGGTCTGATTTGTTTGATCTGATTTCTAATCCAAGTTGCACTAACTGGAAAAGTAGCCTTACACGCCTAAGCCCTGCCACTTATTAGTTTCTATGAACTGTGGTAAATGAACTAATTTTATAAGAGTAGGAAACCATTTCATAATTTTTAATAGTAGGAAACCATTTCATCACTATCAGTGATCTGGGTTGGGACTCTAGGACTAAGTGACAGTAGATATCCTGAAACATATACAGAATAACATTTGACCCTTTCTGTTCAAGATGTTTTACACAGAAAATATGTTGCTGAAATTGTTCCTTTTTTGTTGGTATTTGATGCAAGGATTTTGTTTGTTGCACAAACATTTGTTGGGGGACCTGCTCTGTTTTCAGGCATGGGCTGTACCCCGGAGTTAAACAGTTATTACTGAGGAGTGACCTTATGCAGTTACTAGTGGAAAGAGGTGAGTGTCCCCTTTAAAGTCAACAGAGAAGATATTATAAAAAAATCACTGACCAGGGCAGTCTTTATCCCACTGATTTCATGTACATTAGACTATTGTATAAAGAACTGTCACCCATTTGTTCAAAGCAAATCTCAGTGGCTAACTGAATATCTACTAATTTTGAAAATAAACAGGACAGCATATTACCACTGGAGAGCTCAAAGCAAAAGTGCCATATTTATCTGGAAGCAAGAGAGATATAACAAAGATTACAGGTGGTGAAAATTGCGCAGATCTTAATCTCAGCCAATACATGGCATCTTTGTGGGAATGTGGGTGTGTGGCTTTCCCCCCCTTTTTTTTCTGATTTTCCTTCCATCTGGGATTTTGCCTCCTGAGGCAATATACAACGATTTCATACTGTGGCCTTCGATTGCTCTTGTACCTCCTAATTTCAAAATTCCAACTAAAAATAAGTACTTTGCTATGAGTCAGTAAATGGAATACGTTAATAAAACTTGAGTGTTTGGCCCTTTTCCAGACTTGAGAACTTGATCAGGCTTGCTGCAATGGAGGCTTCGATTTTTTGTTTAGTGTAAAGGAAAATTACCCTATACTGCTTTTAACTCCCCAAGGCTATCCCTAAAAGCCTTGCTCAAACTTCTAAGGTACCTGGACTAGTATTTGAGCTTAGAAAAGCTGTTGGCAAATCCCAGTGAAATTTTTTGACAGATTCATCTTTTAGCCTTTGGGAAAGTGAAGGTGCTGCAGGCAAGATATTTGATTAATGCCATGAAAAATAGTGTTGCTGGCACAGCTGGTATGTTGGGAGAAAAATTCATCACTAACTCTAAAACTGCCATGTAATTTTCTCCCCACAGTTCTTTTCCTCACTTGACAGAAGATTTGCACAGGACAAACTAGGCTGACAGAGGACAAGTCAGCCAGATGTTGAGGTATCTCTAAACATGACAGATCACTATGTTTTAGCTCAGATTAATTCGCTTATTAGAGGTAGACCTAAATCACTGGTCATTGTCAAATCAGTTGTCACCACCAGCAAATCATGTCACATTTCTGAACAAAAATAGTTGCAGTTTTAAAGAGTTGCTGTAACCTCAGCCCCTCTCTGCTGAGAATGAGATTCCAACAAAAAAGCACAGAACCTTCCTCCTCGACAAGGCAAGCGTTTCAGAACATTCAGTTCTAGCTCAGCAGCTGCTCTTCTGCTTGCTTCTGCGAAGCTGGAAGAACAGAGAAAGTGCCATTTCAGCATCTGACAACTGCCGAGCTCGGAACTGCTCTTATAATCCTACCTTTTCCCCTCATCCTGCCTCCTCTGCCCTTCCTTCAAGCCTTTCATGCTCCTGACACCATGCAGTGACCACAAGCGAACACAAGTTCATTCAGCAATAAAGAAAATGTCAAGAACATCTTTCAGAATGAGCAGGTGGTAGAACTCTGTTTTACAAGCTCATACAAAGCATCTTATCCTGTGAGGGCCTGGTGGCCTCTACCAAGAGCACTGACTCTGGATTGACTCCCCCTAGACAAGTAATCCAGGTTAGAAAGTCAGGACCACACTAGGCCTACAGTTGGCAGGTTCAAGGAAAGTGTCAAGGAGTAAATAAGCCATGGAAAACATCTAATCTCTTCATCCCACGAGGATGAGTTCAGGGATGGGAAATGCTGGCAAACAGAGCAGTGGAAAAATTGACACCAACTACGTGTGAATTGCGGCTGCCCTGTGCAGGGAGAATGGGTCTTCTGTGAGGCTCGTCAGAACTGGGGCTTCAGAGGGCAACATTCCCATTAAAAGTACAAAAAATGAAAAAAAAACCACCACCATTAAAAAAATAACATTTATGCCTCCAGTATATATTTTTTCTTCTTAAAGACCAAAGTTTAGTACATCAAATTAGGTTGATATACAGAGCAGATACTATATGGAAAGAAATGATTGATACTCAGATTGTACCCTAGATTCTTTCTCCCTTTATCGCTTGAGATCAAGTATGGCACCAGGATACTACCTAATAAGAAGTTGATTTGTGCTACTTCTTGATATTACTCAAAAGATATACTAAAAGGGTACATGAAATGGATAGATAAGCCACTGACTAATGATTTAAATAGAACTAAAATGGAAATTATCTCATTCTGCCTGTATTTCTTTGCATGTTAACTTCACTTTCCACATCAGTCACAGGATTGACATGGTGAAGTGACCTTCAAATTCTCCCTCTTTCCCTTTTCTTTCTCAATAACCAATTCTCGTTGACTTCTTAATCCTTTATTAAGTCATTGAGGAATTACTGCCTTTGTTCCAGTTCTGACCTTCCAATTTCTTACCTCTCTTCTCCTATAATCATCCTCTGTAACATAACCAAACTGAGCTTCTCTTAGTATCACTTAATTCATGCCATTCCCTGCCTTAAACATTCAGTGGCTTCCTGTTGTAACATAGAAAAAGTGTTAATGCCTTTGTTCAGAAGCAAGTCTTTTAAAATCAGATCCCAATATTTACTGCCTCTTGCCCACATAAACCTAACCAATTGACCACAGTTGACTATTAATTGCCCTTTATGCTGCTCTTTGCCTTCTTGGTAATCAATTTTCCATTTCATCCAATTCTCCCTTCATCAGCTCTACTTATTGAACTCCTATTCACCCCTCAAGGCCCAGTCTTAGCATACCCCCTTTCTGTGCATTCTTGATTGTATTATCTCATCTCTGTTCTCATAGTTCATTTCCCCTTAACAGTTCTCATGTTGCTTCTCATTTTCTCCTCTGCATTATAATAATTGTTATCTACAAAGTGGTAAATTCTTTGGCAATATAGAGAGAGTCATCTTTGTAAGTCCTGAAATTTGTAATTAAACAAGTTCATAAAATCTATTTCAAATAATTGCATCTGAAAATAGTTGTCATTTTAAGACTTAGGTTTGAAAAGTCTCTACTCCTTACTTTTACTCTATTCCTTAACTTGAAATTTGGGGTTGGGGGACTAAGTAGTTAATGAACTGAATTATTTATTTCTATTTTGTCCTGACCTTCAAACAGGTAACAGTGCTTTAAGCTGCAGGGGTCTACAACCTCAAGTAGCTAAGAATATGGTTTCTTAATCTGGCCACATTCATGCTTGATATATGAGTTACAAGGCCTGTAGTGGCCTTATCTCTCATACCTGCTATCTTCTCTTCTTTATTTTTTTCCACATTGCCTCTCAGGGTTATCAAAAGGAAATTTGGGGTATGATTGAGTGATGTTAATTTCTATCCATGAATATACCACACTATACAAACATCATCTATGTGGGTAGTTTTAGCTGTGGTAGTTTTAGCATGCCTATTTAGCAATTAATTACTTCTACAAATATTTTGGGGCTCCCACAGGTGTCAGGAACTATAATCCAAGGAGAGGCTGAATCAGAGATTCTAAATAGTTGCCCTTCAGCCAGCTCCCGAGTAGTTTCTCCTGGCAGAAGAAGCTCCCAATGACAGGTATGAAAAGGCTATAAAATATATATTTTTTAACATGGGTATACATTCAGTGGCTAGGTACCTAATTTATAAACTTGAGTTTCTCAGTATTTTTTCTTAAAGATCTTAGCACACTTCAGTTTTGTGATGGACCCCAAAAACACATCACAAATCATGCAACTGAGCCTAGTAGATTATAACTATTATGAAAGAAATAGGGGCTTTCTGGTCTTAAGGAATTTAGAACCTAAGGTGTGGTGATAAGACAAGCTCATATATAATTACCATATAAAGAGAATAAATAGTACTATCATAAAAGTATGCACACAGTAGCATTGAGGCTCTTAAGAGACTACAAGCTCCAAGGTCAAAGAAGCCATCATAACATATATAGATTAAACTGGAACTGCAAGGGAAAAAGAGGTAAATTGGGGATTTTGGGCTCTGGTGGTTAGGAAAGTCATTTAGAATGAAGGTACAAAGGCTGAAGAGTAGTGACCTGATGGATGAAAGGGGAAGAGCTGGTCCCAAGCAGAAACACCTTGTGTGGTCAGGGCCAAGGATACATGGCACAGTTCACTGGCCACACAAGCAACATGGGCTGGAGTTGTAAGATGGAGGGGAGAGGAGCCCAGGGGGCAATGCTGAATCATGGACAGAACTGGTTCCAACAAAGGAGGAGCAGGGAAGGTTTCAGGGACAGTCAGAAACAGCAGATTGTCCATTCTGGAAAGGGCACTGAAAATGCATTTTGACCATCATGGGTAGGAGTATGGGAAGGTCAACTTGGAGACAGGAAGAAACTGAATAAATATATTTCTCAGAATCTCAATCTTCTCAACAATAAAGGAAGGAAAGAAGGCTTACCTTCTGATCCCACCATATCTTTGTGCAGAAGTCCTCAAAGGAGCTCTGCTTCCTGTCACAGACCTAGTCCTTGAGTTTGTAAATGAGTAACTCTAAAGAGTGACTTCTCTAGTGAACCATCACCATAGTCCTTTGTGTGATTTTCTCCCCTATTTTGGGGTGAATTGGTGGTGGGAAACCTACGGGGGTTACACAATAATGTAAAGGATATAAATTTTAAAAATATAGTAAAAAAATAAAATAACGCATTTAAAATCTCAAAAAATAAAATAAAGAGTGGCTTCTCGAAGGGCTAAGATTTAGAGGCCCAGAGCTTGGGTCCTGGGGTCAGCCTGTCTGACCGGGCCCCTTCTTAACTCTGAGCTGTGTGGGTTTGGGCTATCTACCCAACTTGTCTGCCTTATTTAATCCCTATTTAAAACCCCCAGATTTGAACACAGTAGTCATTTATTCAAATATATGTTGAATTACGTCTTTTATTACTTTACATTGCTGTCTGATCGCAACCCAGAATTTTAAAATATGAAACAAACAAAAATAAAGAAATCTGCTTGTAATCTTACAGGATTTTCTTATTCCTTGTTTCTCTTCCTGGAAATTAAAAGGAAAAAAGAAAAGAGAAAGAAAATTAGGAAGTCCCAATACTTCCATGTCAGTGATCTGACCTTGTTAAAAATTGCGAGAGAGAGACACGCCCCCAAAACATGGCAGCAAACAGATGCTAGGATTAGGCTCTCCCACAAAATATAGATTTATGGACAGAAAAATCCCTAATTTTGAGAGCCAATCTCAGGATAACGGAATGCCCTACACAATACAATCATCCCTGTGGGTGCTTTAGACTTAAAGATAAACTGAAAAGTTGGAGTAAAAAGAAGAGAAAAGACACCGAACCCCACATGGAGGAACAAAAGAAAGGAGAGGCGGAAAAACCAGCTTTATGGAGCACCACTGAATACAAGGTTAGAAACCACGGTGGGGTCGGAGGGCTCTGGCCAACTAACGGGAGCGCGACCCCCACTCCCCTACCCCAGGAGCCCCCTCTCTTCCCTGCATGGCAGCTCTGAAGTGCAGGAAAGCTCGAGGGTCACTGCTTTCCATGCCCCACCTGGGGCTAGGTAACATCTTAGTAGGGGAGACAAACTGCCAGCACCCTGTGAGGTCCTAATCCCTCACTGGTTGCTAGGTGATATATTGGCCTGAGAAACTGGTCTAGCTGGAAAAACTGCAGAGACCACCTCAAACAATCTCCTCCCTACTCTGTAACCTGACACCAAGAGTTGATGTTAGAGAACTCTACTTTTCACTAACCTGACTGGAGCTAACCTGACCTGGAATACAGACTCCTGCTGGAACTGTCTCCAACCACACCCTCCTCTACAAAGTGTCTGCATCTTGGCACACAGGAGGGCTACAGAAAAGAAAATAGTGCTAACCCCCACCCCCTGCCGTGGCCCCACACCGAACTTCTAGGAGGTTGCACAGTGGCCCCCCAGAACCTAGATGGGCACCAACAGCTGCCCACAACCTCCACCCCTGCACCCCCTTGTGGAGAAGTGGGGCCCAAGCAGCAGAAAAGAAACTTAAGATCAGGAACTCTCGACCCCTCCCCACCAGACATAACCACAGGGGCAGGGATAACCCCCAGGCAAACACTGAGGGGAAGAAAAATAAAAAGGGGGGGCGGAGAGAGAAAGAACAGAAAGATTACTAGCAACTATAAAACGACAGCAGCCACAGTAGGACAACAGCAACATCTGACACTGGAAAGGGGGGGCTGAACCCTAGCAGGGGGCCTACCAGGAAACTCAAAAACCTAAAAGCAAAAGGACTACAAAACTCTCCCCAAGCTTACATCTACCCAATCCCTTTTTTATACTTTAATTTTTATTATATATATATATATATATATTTTTTTTTTTAACTACAATCCACCACCCCTTTTTCTACCCTAATTCCACCCAGAACCAGAAACACATTGGCGACACACCACAAAACACAGAAATTCAACAGAGAAAAAAGAAAGTCTGGGAGATACCCAGCCACAGCCAAGGCACCTCAGATACTAGGAAACAACAAACACACCTCAGCAAGTAGAACCAAGAACCATGCCTGCCGGCACCAACAGCACAGGAATGCAACAATCAGAGCAAAGTAGAAGGCCAACAACAAGAAGAAAAAAAATTACAAATGACCCTCAAAACAATACAACACAGAAGGAAAATCCCTCTTCAGAACCCAATAATATGGACATAGAAGATTACATCTGCCTAACAGATAAAGAATTCAGAATTGCCATAATAAAAAAAAAATAGAATTAAATGAAAAGAACAAAGAACTGAGGAATATAAATGAAGAACTGAAAAATGAGAATCAATCCATAAAGAAGAAAATGAAGGAAATGGAGGATTTACAAACATTAGCAGAGAGCCATAAAGTAGATTAAAACACATGGAGGAAAGAATAAGCACTATGGAAGATAAAGATACTGAAAGAACCAAGACTGAAAAGGAAAAAGAAAAACAAAGGAAGAAGAATGAGGAAAAGCTTCAGGAACTATCTGACACCATGAGAAAAGGAAACAGAATCACAGGAATCCCAGAAGGAGAGGAGAGAGACAAAGGAACAGAGAAACTTCTCAAGGAGATAATTGAATAGAACTTTCCAAACATGAAAAAGGAAACAAAAATCAATATACAGGAAGCCAGAAGATCTCCAAATTATTACAATGAAAGGAAAAAAACAGCAAGAAATATGATAGTAAAACTATCGCGAATTCAAGACAAGGAAAATATACTGAAAATGACGAGGACAAAGAAACAAATAACCTACAAAGGAAAGCCAATCAGGCTGACATCAGATTTCTCCAAAGAAACATTAAAGGCAAGAAGAGAATGGAGAGACATATGTAATATACTACATGCCAACAAATGTCAACCAAAAATACTCTACCCTGCAAAGCTCTCCTTCCTCTACGAAGAAAGAATATGGACCTTCTCTGACAAACAGAAACTACAGAAATTCATCACTACCAAACCCCCACTCCAAAACTTATTACAAGAAACCATGAAGACAAAACCAACAGAGGAAAGACCAGGAAATATGGAATTTGGTAAGGACTAGAATCACAAAAAGGTAAAAATAAAAATAAAAATAAAAAAGACAAATATGGATGACAGTATATCAATATTAACTCTAAATGTAAATGGACTAAACACACCAATTAAAAGACACACCATAGCAAGATGGATCAAAAAACAGAACCCAACCTTCTACTGTCTACAAGAAACACACTTAATTGCGAAAGATAAACAGAGATTAATAGTTAAAGGATGAAAAACAATCCTACAGCAAATGGACCAAGAAAGAAGGCAGGAACAGCTATACTTATATCAGATAAAATAGACTTCAAACTTAAAAAGGTAAAAAAAGACAAAGCTGGTCACTAAATCATGATAAAGGGGACAATAAAACAGGAGGATATAACAATCATCAACATATACTCCCAAATGAAGGAGCACCAAAATATATCAGACAATTATTATCATCCCTGAAAACAGACATTAAATATACATAGTAGGAGACTTCAACACCCCACTTTCTCTATTGGATAGATCAAGAAGACAAAAAGCAACCAAGGACATTAAAGATCTAAATAAGGACCTAAACCACATGGGATTAACAGATATCTATCGATCACTTCACTCCCGAAAAATTGAATTGAATTGAATACACCCCCGAAAAATTGAATTCTCAAGTGCGCACGGAACATACTCCAGGATCAATCACATATTAGGCCACAAAACAAACCTCAACAGATACACTAAGATCAAAATCGTACCAGCCTTCTTCTCCGATCATAAAGGGGTCAAACTGGAAATAAATCATAAAAAGGAAAAAAGAAAACTCCTTACCTCATGGAGGTTGAAACCCACATCACTGGAAAACCACTGGATCAATGAAGAGATCAAAGAAGAAATTAAAAAATATCTAGAACTGAACGACAACGAGGACACAAATTTCCAGAACGTCTAGGACACAGCAAAAGCAGTAATAAGAGGAAAATATATAGCATTACAAGCTCACATCAAGAAACAAGAAACAACCCAAAGAAACAATTTAATCTCACATCTCAAAGAACTAGAAAATGAACAACAAAAAACCCCAAAAGGCAGTTTAAGAAAGGAAATAATAAAAATCAAAGCAGAACTAAATGAAATGAAAACAAAAAAAAAAACAATCCAGAAGATTAACAAGACCAAAAGCTGGTTCTTTGAAAAAATAAACAAAATAGACAAACCACTAGCCAGGCTTACAAAGAAAAAATGAGAGAAAACACAAATAAATA